>JASVEL010013600.1:0-165092 GCA_032618575.1 Nicotiana noctiflora
TAGTTACAGTATTGCTGAGAGATGACACAATCAGCATTTGTACAGACCGCGCGCCACCGTCCGTCATGCCGCTATGCGGGCTCCTACAGACAAGGAGAGAGTGATTCGATATTTATTGATGGTTCCTATTTATCCCATCCGCAGGCTGATGACCGCGGAGAGAGAGCTCGGCGCGGGGCCCTTCGCAGAGGCGGTTGAGGCCGCCTCGCCGTCACCGAGACGATCGCCGCAGACCGGCAGAGAGAGGCGCAAGTGGCCCGTGGCACCGGCGGCCGCGGGCGCGTCCGTCTGGGGGCCACCCCCGCACAGCGTAGTCGCTTCGTGCCTGTGTCCCATCCGGGCCTGGCGGCGAGTCCGAGCCGGGGTTTCCATCTCGATCGGCGTCGGCCAGGCGCCGGCGAGGCTATCGGGGGCCGGCGCGGCACCGCCACGGTGCTGTACCCGGCACCCCAGTGCTCTTCCAGCTCAAAGCTTTCCGTTCCCAGTTTCCTGCGTCGGGTTCATCTGTAGCGAGGGGCCCTCGGCAGCCCCTTCTTCTCTATCTTCAGCCGTTGTTTCGAGCGCGGCGATTTGGGCCACATCGTAGTAGCAGTGTCCTCGCGGTCGCAGCAAGTCGGTCCTCGCACGAGTGGATCAGCCTTCGTCTTCTACCCTCGCTTCTTCGGCCGCGCGGCCCAGCCAGGACCTGGTGGCCGTGTATTCGCAGGTCGCCCCGGGGGCGAGGATCGTACCGGCGGAGGTCGTTCGTTTCTATGCTCTTCCGGACAGTAAGGATGCTACGCGCTCGTACGCGGTCTTCAGGTATTATCTCAGTCCGCCACAGGGATGCTTCTGTTTTATTTGATCCCGGATCCACCTATTCTTATGTCTCTACTTATTTTGCACATCATTTGGGTATGACCCGTGGTATTCTTGATTTGCCCGTACATGTGTCTACCCCAGTGGGGGATACTGTTGTTGTGGATCAGGTATATCGATCCTGTATTATTACTATTGGGGGTCTGGAGACCCGAGTTGATCTATTACTACTGGGCATGGTAGATTTCGATGTTATTCTAGGCATGGATTGACTATCTCCTTATCATGCGATTCTGGACTGTCATGCCAAAACAATCACACTAGCTATTCCGGGTAATCCGAGGATCGAGTGGCGTGGCTTGACTGATTATGTGTCCGACAGGGTGATTTCTTATATAAAGGCTCAACGAATGATTGGCAAGGGTTGTTTATCTTATTTGGCCTTCATTAGAAATGTTGAGGCCGAGACACCCGGTCTTGATTCGGTCCCCATTGTAAGGGAGTTTCCGGATGTATTTCCAGCAGACCTACCAGGTATGCCGACTGACCGAGATATCGATTTTGGTATTGACTTGGTGCCGGGCACTCAGCCCATTTCTATTCCTCCCTATCGCATGGCACTAGCAGAGTTAAAAGAATTGAAAGAACAGCTTCAGGAACTCTTAGATAAGGGTTTCATTCGTCCAAGTGTGTCACCTTGGGGTGCACCGGTGTTGTTCGTGAAGAAGAAAGATGGCACAATGAGAATGTGCATTGATTACAGGGAGCTGAACAAGGTAACAGTGAAGAATAAATATCCATTACCTCGTATTGAGGACCTATTTGATCAGCTCCAGGGAGCTAGTGTATTTTCTAAGATTGATCTTCGATCGGGCTATCATCGGTTGAAGATCAGGGACTCAGATATTATGAAGACAGCGTTCAGGACGCGATATGGGCACTACGAGTTCCTGGTGATGTCTTTCGGGTTGACTAATGCCCCAGCAGCATTCATGCACTTGATGAATAGTGTATTTCGGCCGTACCTCGATTCTTTTGTGATTGTGTTTATTGATGATATCCTGGTATATTCACGCAGCCAGGAGGAGCATGCACAGCATTTGAGAGTGGCATTGCAGAGGTTGAGGGAAGAGAAGCTTTATGCAAAATTCACTAAGTGTGAGTTCTGGCTTGATACCGTGGGTTTTCTGGGACATATAGTGTCCATGATGGTATTCGGGTTGATCCACAGAAGGTCGAAGCAGTGCAGAATTGGCCCAGACCTTTCTCGGCTACAGAGATTCGGAGTTTTCTCGGCTTGGCAGGCTATTATCGCCGGTTTGTTCAGTATTTCTCATCTATTGCTTCACCGTTGACTAAGCTGACGCAGAAGAATGCTCCATTTGTGTGGTCCGATGAATGTGAAGAGAACTTTCAGAAGCTCAAGGAGGCTTTGACCACAGCTCCAGTACTTGTGTTACCATCGGCCTCAGGGTCATATACGGTGTATTGTGATGCTTCCAGAGTTGGACTCGGTTGTGTGTTGATGCAGGAGGGTAGAGTTATTGCATATGCTTCTCGTCAGCTAAAGCCCCACGAGAAGAACTACCCTGTTCATGATTTGGAGTTAGCTGCTATTGTTCATGCCTTGAAGATTTGGAGGCATTATCTATATGGTGTATCTTGTGATGTATATACAGACCACCGCAGCCTTCAACATTTGTTTAAGCAAAAAGATCTAAATTTGAGGCAGCGGAGATGGCTTGAATTGCTTAAAGACTATGATATTACTATCTTGTATCATCCCGGGAAAGCCAATGTAGTGGCTGATGCATTGAGCCGGAAGGCTATTAGTATGGGCAGTTTGGCGTATATTCCAGTTGGGGAGAGACCCCTTGCAGTTGATGTTCAGGCGTTAGCTAATCGGATGGTGAGGCTGGATATTTCTGAGCCTAGTCGGGTGATGGCTTGTGTGATGGCTCGTTCTTCTTTATATGATTGTATTCGAGAGCGCCAGTATGATGATCCACACTTACTTGTCCTTAAGGACAGAGTTCGGCATGATGATGCCAGAGATGTCACTATTGATAGTGATGGTGTATTGCGGATGCAGGGCCGGATATGCGTGCCCAATGTTGATGGCCTTCGTGAGTTGATATTGGAGGAGGCCCACAGTTCACGGTATTCTATTCATCCAAGAGCCGCGAAGATGTATCAGGATTTGAAGCAGCATTACTGGTGGAGAAAGATGAAGAAAGATATTGTGAGCCATGTGGCTCGGTGTCTAAACCGTCAGCAGGTCAAGTATGAGCATCAGAGACCTGGTGGTGTATTCCAGCGTATTGATATTCCTGAGTGGAAGTGGGAAAGGATTACTATGGACTTTGTTAGCGGACTCCTTCGGACAGCGAGGAAGTTTGATTCAGTTTGGGTGGTGGTGGATAGGTTGACCAAGTCAGCTCACTTCATCCCAGTGTGTACTACCTATACCTCAAAGCGGTTGGCAGAGATATTCATCCGTGAGATAGTGAGATTGCATGGAGTTCCTATTTCTATTATATCGGACAGAGGTACCCAGTTCACTTCTCAGTTCTGGAGGACATTTCAGCGAGAGTTGGGTTCACAGGTAGAGTTGAGCACAGCATTTCATCCACAGACGGATGGGTAGTCTGAGCGTACTATTTAGATAATGGAGGACATGTTGCGTGCTTGTGTCATTGATTTTGGTGGTTCATGGGCGGATTATTTGCCTTTGGCGGAGTTTGCTTACAATAATAGCTATCAGTCCAGCATTCAGATGGCACCGTATGAAGCTTTATACGGGAGGCGGTGTAGGTCTCCAGTTGGTTGGTTCGAGCCCGGCGAGGCTAGGTTGTTAGGGACAGAGTTAGTCCAAGATGCCTTAGATAAGGTGAAGGTGATTTAGGAGAGACTTTGCACAGCTCAGTCACGTCAGAAGAGTTATGCAGACCGGAAGGTCCGAGATGTGTCTTATTCGGTAGGTGAGAAGGTGTTGCTGAAAGGTTTCGCCTATGAAGGGTGTTATGAGGTTTGGAAAGAAAGGAAAGTTGAGCCCAAGGTTCATTGGACCTTTGAGGTGCTTAGGAAAGTTGGGGAGGTGGCTTATATGCTTGCTTTGCCACCCAGCAGTTTGTCGGGAGTTCACCCGGTGTTCCATGTATCTATGCTCCGGAAGTATGTCTGAGACCCGTCTCATGTGTTGGACTTCAGCACGATACAGCTAGATGAGGATTTGACTTATGATGTGGAACCAGTAGCCATTTTGGGTCGACAGGTTCGTAAGCTGAGATCTAAGGATATAGCTTCAGTGAAAGTGCAGTGGAGAGGTCGTCCCGTGGAGGAAGCAACTTGGGAGACCGAGCAGGAGATGCGAAGTAGACATCCACACTTGTTTGTTACTCCAGGTATGTTTCTTAACCCGCTCGCGGACGAGCGTTTGTTTAAGTTGGGGAGAATGTAACGACCCGGCCCGTCGTTACGGGAATTTCCACCCCGTTACCTTGCATTTACATATATTATGCTTTTAAAACAGTATTAGAGTATATCGAGTGAGTTAGGAGTGATTTGGATTGAAAATGAAACAAATAGCATGTTTGAAGAAAGCTTGAATATGAAAAGTCAACCAAGAGTTGACTATTGAGTTAGAGTGCTCGAAACCGGATTCTGATGATTCGACTAGTTCCGGGGGATCATTTATGACTTAGGAGAACAATCGGAATTGAATTCGGAGGTCCGGTGTAGTTTTAAGCTTGAATTGGCGAATGTTGAATTTTGGCGAAAACCGGATGGTAGGTGATATTTTGATCCGGGGGTCGGAATGGAATTTCCGACAATTTCTGTAGCTTCGTTATGTGATTTTGGATGTGTCCGCAAATTTTCAGGTCATTCGGACATCGTTTGATCGGGTTTTGGATTAAATGTTAGTTTTGAAAGTTTTGAAGAAACTTAGGCTTGAATCCGTGGATAATTGGTGATTTTGATGTTTAGTATGGTGTTTTTATGATTGGAACAAGTTCGTATCATGTTTTGGGGTACGTTGGTGGTTTTCGTTGGGGTTCCGGGGGCCTCGGGATGATTTCGGACCATCAACCGGGCATTTGGACTTGGCAAAAATCTGCAGAAAAACTGCAGGTTCTGCCCAGACCCTTAAGCCTTCGCGTTCGCGTGACAAGTGTCGCGTTCGCGAAGGCCAAGCCTTTTTGTGAATCGCGTTCGCGGGAGAGGGGGTCGCGTTCGCGTAGGGTCGGGGTGTTGTGCTTCGCGTTCGCGGGAGGTGTATCGCGAACGCGTAGAAGAAACCTGGGCGGCTGGAAACTTGTACATCGCGAACGCGTGGGACGTGTCGCGTTTGCGAAGGGTAATGGAAAATTGTGCATCGCGAACGCGTGGTCAGCGTCGCGTTCGCGAAGAGTAAGGCGCAATTGTTCATCGCGAACGCGTAGAGAGTCACGCGAACGCGAAGAACAATAGTGTCTGGCAGTGAATAAAATCCAGAAGCAGAGGGGTTACGGGTTTACACCCCCAAAACTCAATTTTGAGCCCTAGAGAGAAGAAAACTCGAGGAAATCACCGAGAAGTCATCGGGTATTCGTCGGAGGTAAGATTCTTGACTCAAAAACATCATTTTATGGTAGTATTAACATCAATCTTCATGAAATTGGGTTGAAATCTTGAAGAAATGTGGCCTAAGTATTGAAAACGGGATTTTTGGATTTGGAAGGCCATTTGAACTCCGATTTTGATAAATTTTATATGCACGGACTCGTGGCGAGATAAGAATCGCGTTGGTGCTAATTTCGGAATTTTCCGAGCAGTGGGGCCCGGGGTCGAGTTTTACCAACTTAGTGTAACTATGCGAATTTCATATAAATTGAAGTGGGTTATGATTCTTTGACCCGTATTTGATATAATTATTGTTATTTGACTAGATTCTACACACGAGGCAACGAAATTCAAAGGAAAAGGCATCGCGGACGAGTCTACGACCGGCTAGAGGTGAGTAGTTTGTGTATATAGTAGCTTGAGGGTTCGAAACCCCGGCTTAGCACATTGTGACGCTAGTAGGGCGTGGCTCGCACACCGTGGCAGGTGCGGGATTGATTGTGATTGGGGATTTAGACTTGGTCCATCCCGGAAATGAATAATATGTTATTAGTGTTGGAAATACACTGTATTTGATATATTTGTGGGCTGTAAGCCTTGTTTGGGGCCTTGTGCCGATCTGTAGCGTCCTTAGAGGACAATATTTATGTGATAGCTATAATTGCTTAAATCACTGATCTCAGTCCTGGAAATTGTAATCACACTTTTGAAATGCTAAGTCACCGGCTTTTACAAATTTAATAAGGTTAAAGTATTTTTCATAAATTATGAATTGAGAACTGGAATTAAGGAAAATGAACTGTTTTGTGACTTATTTGCTTATTGTGGACTGAGCATGGGATCGGGCTGCACGCCGCAGTGGTTGATGTGAGGATCGGGCTGCACGCCGCAGCAGTATTGCGCTTGGGCTGTAGGAGCCCCTCCGGAGTCTGTACACACCCCCAGTGAGCGCCGTCGACGTTAAATTGGATCGGGCTACACGCCGTAGCGGTTATGTGCATTGTATTGCATCTGTATTTGTTTAATTACTCTATGGTAGCTGTATTGTATTATTGTTGCTAGTTCGTAGGAGATTCGGACCGTAGTGTAGCTTCATATTGTGGTATTTTGTGGATTTCTTACTGTCAGCTACATATATATATTTGTTACTCACTGAGTACTTAGTACTCACCCCTACTCCCTGCACCTTTTGTGTGCAGACTCAGGTACTCAGGAGCAGTAGACGGGCATCTCCGGCGTTTACATTGTCACATCGAGTTGCTGAGGTAGCTGCCTACGTTCGCAGAACCTAGCTTCTCCTCTCATTCCAGTTGTTATTTTATATTTTGTATTCAGACTTGAGTACTTCTATATCGTACTCTCTATTTCTTGTTGGGTTTTGTTAGAGGCTCTAGACTTGTGACTCCGGATCTTTGGGAGTGTCAGTACTTTTGTTCAGTATTATTATTATTGGAGTTCTTAAACTCATATATTCTTCTTGGGTTGTCCATTTGGGGACTGGTATTGTGTTATAATTAAATTGTTGGTCTGGCCGGCCTAGCTTGATTGTTGGGCGCCATCACGACCGGATTTGGGTCGTGACAAAAATACCAATAAAACACTATCTCAAAATCGAAAGACATAAGCGTTTAATAGATCTTGACATGTAAATATGAAAGAATAAAGAAATCAAAAAATTTCACCAACATTTGATAAGAAAGCGATCATGCATGTATGAATCAAGAATTTTTTAAAGTAGTAAAATGCATGAACTATACTAGTTCTATTAAATATTTGATCACGTGAGAAGATCACAAATTTGTAGATATATTTTTTTTAAATTAAAAATAAGTCTATAAACAATTATATATTAGTTTGTTTTGATTTTTCCTTGCTCAATACCAAATCAAAACTGAAACCATGTATATATTTTAATTGATTTGACTTGATGTTTTTTTATTTGATTTTGTGATGACCCGATAGGTCATCTTATGTTTTAGAATCTAATTTTGCGCTTTGAACACTTAAAGACCTTATCATAGACCTCCTCAATTGGCATGCGTAGTACAGGCCTATTTTCGCAAAACTTTTATGTTAAACACTACAACAACAACAACAAACCCAGTTTGATCCCAATAAGTGGGGTTTAGGGAGGGCAATCTGTACGCAGACCTTACTCCTACCTAATGCAGGTGGAGAGTCTGTTTTCAATAGACCCTCGGCTCAGGACGGGTAGAAAAAAGAAGAGGAAATCAAGAGAGGAAGAAATATGAAAGATAAAAGAAAAAGAGAGAGATAAAGGATAAGTGGTACCAAATAATAGCAACAAGGAATATAATACCTGGGGCGAACAAAATCACATAACATAATAAAATCTAAGACTATGAAGGGACATGCATACTATTAAGGCTATTGGTGAACAACTATAAACTACCTACTAACCTTTTACCTTAATCCTCGATCTCCACACTCTCCTATCTAGGGTCTTGTCTTAGTGAGCTGAAGCAGCGCCATGTCCTGCCTAATCACCTCTCACCAATACTTCTTAGGCCTACCTCGACCTCTTCTTAATCTCTCCATGGCCAACCTCTCACATCTCCTAACTGGAGCATCAATGCTTCTTCTCCTAACATGTCTGAACCATCTCAGCCTCGATTCCCGCATCTTGTCCTCCATAGAGGATACTTCTACTTTGTCCCGGATATCTTTATTCCTAATCATATCTCTCCTGGTACATCTACACATCCATCTCAATATCCTTATCTTTGTTGCTCTCATCTTCTGCACGTGGAAGTTTTTGAGTGGCCAACACTCAGCCCCATACAGTATAGCCAGTCAAAACCACCACTCTATAAAACTTACCCTTAAGTTTTAGCGGCATATTCTTATCACACAGAATACCAGAAGCGAGCCTCCACTTCATCCATCCCGTTCTAATGTGTTGCGTGACATCTTCGTCAATCTCTCTGTTACCCTGGATAATAGACCCAAGATACTTAAAACTTTCTCTCTTAGGGAGAACTTGAGCATCAAGCTTAACCTCTACATATGCATCATGGGTCTCATAACCGAACTTGCACTCCAAGTATTCTGTATTGGTTCTACTTAGTTTGAAACCTCTAAACTCTAAGGTCTATCTCCAAACCGCCAACTAACTCCGCTAAGTGTCTCGTCAATCAAAACTCTATCATCGGCAAATAGCATGCACCATGAAACCTCCCCTTAGATATGGCGCGACAATACATCCATCGCCAAGGCAAATAAAAATGGCTAAGAGCTGATCCCTGGTATAACCCCGCCACCATATGGAAATTCTTCGAGTCATCACCCCCAGTCCTATCTGATTCTTAGCATCATCATACATATTCTGAATCACACTTATGTGCGCTACCGAAACACCGCTAACCATATTTATTACATGCTTTGTCGAATTTGTTGAGAAATGGAGTTCGCTTGCCGTGGTTCGGACATCCGGCTGTGAAAAAAGAAGTTTCAAAGTTTTTGTATACGGCTAAAATTGAAGAGTCCGATTTCGGGATCATCATGGAAATCCATAGCTTGCTGTCAGAAGGATCGAGGAACATCTCGAGGTATGATGAACCAAAAGGCTCGAGGCACGGCTCGACCTCAGAGTAGTATAGATCATTGGCTATGACAAACGAGTGGGAGATTCCCAAGGCAAGTGGTTAAAAGTTGACCAAGTCTACAAGAATAGTGCAAGTCCATACCGTTGCATTAAATGGATGTACCGGCCGTATATCTCTATAATAAATGCACATGTACTATATTGGGATTTTCTCTCCTATATAAAGAGGATCCTTATTATTTTTTGCACCCGGGATATTGAATACAAATACAAGAACATTCTTAGTTCTCTAACTTAAACATATTCTCCCTTGATTCTATTTTTTACATTTATTATATTACTTGCATTTCTTGTGTTTTCATTGATTATTATTTATTTATTACTCATCATTGATCATAAAGAGATTTCATCAAAGCTCTCAAAACTATTAGCCTAGCTCGACTTCGAGGCCCCATATAAGACAACTTGAGGCCCCGATCCTCAGTCACTTGGTTTGTGTATCGCATTATTATCAAGATCTTACTTTATTTTCTGGTCTCACACTTAGCATCTACTTCCTAAAAACTAACAAGAAAATAAATCACGTTTTTTAACCAAAAAATTAAATCTACTTGTAATTACCATTTTCAAGGTAAATATTTTTCTTGAAAATTTCATTTGATTTGGTGTTTAATTCGTAGTTATAGGTGTTATTTTGGCAATTTGATAGAGCAAGAAATTCGTATAATATTTTTAGACTTGTGTGCCTGTTTGGTATGGAGCCCCGAGTGCTCGAGTGAGTTTTGGATAGGCTACAAAGTAGAATTTGGACTTAAAACATTGCTGGTGTGCTTCAGTTTGTGTTGCAAGCGTCAGGCCACACAATTGCGAGGTTAGGCTTTGCATTTGCAATCATTGTTGGATTCGCATTTGCGAGCTACTCATTGCATTTGGAAAAAGTAGTTGGGGAGGCCAGAGTTCGTATTTGCGAACAATACTTTCCATCAGCGAAGTGGGACTGGGGCAGGCAGCGATCGCAAATGCAGTCAAATGGTCGCAATCGTGGAAGGTCAGCGTTTGCATTTATTAATGATTCTTTGCATTTGTGAGGAAAGCAGAGATGGGAAGGACTTCGGATTTGCAAATGGTTTCTTCGCATTAGGTTGCAAATGCGACATCTGCAGCTGATCAAAATAGGATTTACACATAATTTTTGTCCGTTCTCTCAAATTTTCAAACTTAAGAACCCTAAAGGCAATTTCCCATAGGACTCTTCTTCCCCAAATTATTTGGTAAGTGATTCTAAACTAGTTTCTTTCAATATTTCACTATATTTCCTATGATTTCAACCAAAAACTTTGTGTTTTCATGGTGAAAATTGGGGGTTTGGGTAGAATTAGAAATTTTTGTAAAATGAGAATTTAGATCGCAAACTGAGGTTGGATTCGAAAATAAATTATATAATCGGGCTCGGGGGTAAAAGGATAATCGGTTTTTTGTCCGAGTTTCTGGTTTGGACCAAGCAGGCCCGAGGGAAATTTTGAGAACTCAAAATTTATGCATTGTAATTGAGTCCTTTAGCAATATTTGATATTATTGAGTCAATTGTTGTTAGATACAAGTGGTCTGAATCAATTGTTGTTAGATACAAGTGGTTTTAAGGCATACTCTGGGGAAAAGTCTCGGTAAAGCTTTGAATTGACTGCGGAGTGAGGTAAGTGTCGCGGTTAACTTTGGCTTGAGAGAATTAGGAATCCTCGGACTATGTCCTATGTGAATTTCATGTGAGCGGCATATATACGAGGTGACGAGTGCTATATGCTGCTGAATCATCATTTTACATGATTTGATGAATTTTCTTAATTGTCTCTTTCCATGTCTTAACTTTTATATGCTCTAAATGCTTTCAATGCTTATCAAATACCTACTAATTTATGACTTCTCCTGTTAATGATGTTAGACCTTTTCATAGTTTCATGATTCCCTGTTATTTCCTCACTAGTACCTTCTAATTGTTAATTACTGGATTGGTCTCACTAAGTAGTATTACTTATGTAGACTTCTGTCTTATATAAGTTTTTCCTTTCTAGTTCCGTTTGGTATTTATTGATCGTAAAGGTTTTCATGGTATGTAATATTAATTTGACTGTATATATTGAGTATTTGATACCGATATGGTGGGATCAGGTTGCACGCCATAATATGAAATAAGGATGGAATGATGTGAACAAGGATGGACTTGTATTGATACGGTGGGATCGGGTTGCATGCCGCAATAGGTGGTATAAGGGTGGATTGACATGATGAAATAAGGGTGAATTACGATACTGATATTAATACATGGTGGGATCGGGTTGCATGCCGCAATATTTATGTATTATCTCTATTATTAATATCATTACGATGAAACACGGGAGGACTCTATGTTGTACGGAGGGATCGGAGTGCATGCCGCAACAACCTATGTGGTTCTATTTCTTGAATTGTGTTGGTTTTCGGGATTATCATTTGAAATGTTAAAGATTGGTAATTCTGGATGACACTAGTTTATAACTTAAGGCTGTAGTTATTATTTGCAGTTTACTTTTCTTATCCTATCCCATATTTTCTTTTTCTGCCTTTATTATATACTGCATATAGATTGTAGTGTGAATGATCAGTCTTAGCCTTGTCACTACTTCATTGAGGTTAAGCTCGACACTTACAGAGTACATGAGTTCGGTTGTACACATACTATATTATGCACTTTTTGTGCAGATTTTGGAGTCGATCCCAGCGTTGGCTATTAGCGTGCTTGGATTGATCAGCTCAGACGAGACTTGAGGTACAACAGCTCAGCGCCCGTAGCTCCTAAAGTCCTTTTTTATATTTTTATTTAGCTATGTAATTTCATTCAAACAGCTCTGTACTTATTTCACGAGTCCAAAACCTAAATGTGATCTTTTTTTACTCAAAAGACCAAAATAAGTGGGAAAAAATTTAGTGACCAAACTATATAAAATTCGATTTTAAAGAGCAATTTACTTTAACATCCGTTTTGAGGCCCAATAGCACCAAGATATCCAGAATTCTGGTATGTTTTAGTTTTATTATTTTATATGTTAGTTTTATAATTTATAATAATTAATTATTATAATTATATAATATTTAATTATTAAATATTTACATATGGGTTCCAAGCTCGATTTTTGAGGCCCAGTAGCACCAAGATATCCTGAATTCTTGTATGTGTTAGTTTTATTCTTTACATGTTTGTTTTATAATTTTATATGTTTGTTTGTAAATTAAATAATTAATTTTTATAATTATAAAATGGTTAATTATTAAATTAACATATGAGTTCCATGTTCGATATTTGCGTCCAAGTAGCGCCAAGATATCCGAAAAATTCTGTTCTTTCCTCATGTTATTTTCTTACGATCGTTGGCTATAATTAAAAAGAGTTTGTATTTGATCTATCAATTATTTTGGCGTATTTTTTAGTATAAGAGATATTTAAACTACAGGGATACTACGGTAAAACGACACTATATTTTACTACCCTAAAAGAGTACATATAGTTTTAAGTAAAATAATAATATAAACTAGATAAAAATAACAAATTCATTTAATCACAAAACATTTACAAAAATACATATACAAAAATAAAAAGTAACTTATTAACATTTTTTAACAAATCATATTGATTTCTTAACTTTTACATATTTTTAGCACACTAATATTTAAGTCCGGATGAAAATAATATACTAGTTTAACTGGAAAAAAAATACAAAATAACATAAAATATTTTAAACAACTAATATGTAATTTTTATAAGAGTTTTGACAAAAAATAAGTTGGAATACCTCGATTTATATTTTTTGGAAAGTTAAAAAATTGAAGATTTTAGTCCGAAATGAGCAACCACAACGAGAGAAGGCCTTAGCTAGGATGTGGGACCAACTCTCTTTATCTTTTATGGGAGGGGTAGGGTCCACTCGTATTTTTTTAGGTCGTTAATTGAGGGGGGGAGGACCGCTAGATCGATTTTAAAATTTGGGGGTGGGGATGGGGGTGGGGGAAGGGGGGAGGGGTGAAGCTTCTGTTTGAATGTGGGGGAAGGGAAGGGGACGGGTATTTGAAGATGAAAAAGATGGTTTATTAAGGCGTTTTATACATAGTTCTTTACTAAACCATGCTTTATATGAATGTCTAATCAGCTTCAGGTAAAACATATTTTGAAAATGCGTTTTGTATGATATGCGCATTATCTTAACGTCCAAAACGAACGTTAAAGTAAAGCATTCTTAAAATCGCCTTTTATATTGTTTGGTCACTTAACTTTTTCCCACTTATTTTGGTTTTTTGAGTCCAAAAAGATCACGTTTAAATTTTGGACTAGGTAATCTAGTAGCTCGTATACTTGTGACACCAGGTTCAAAGATGTGATAGACATTTGGCTATTTTAGCTTCTGCATTGTTTGCTTTGGATTATTTCAGTTAAATCAGTTCTTCTTTATTATTTAATTTAAAATGTTAAAAAATGATTAATTATTCTAACATTGGCTTGCATGGCAAATAAAATATTAGGCGCCATCACAGTCCTCGCAGTAAAAATACTAGATCGTGACTGATTTGAATACACGACGTGAATTCAAATGTTGATTTTTAAACGTTTTCTTTAGTTAGTTTAATTAAATTTACATAGTTTAGTGAAGTACGATTAATACATTTTTTAATATTAGAAAAATAATAAGAATGTTGAAAAACTATAGTAAAAGAACCGATAATCCCCAAAAAATAATATTTAAGTCTTTTTTCTGGGAGGAAGGACTAGGGCTGCTTATCGGGCAGATTGGGCAGTTATTTAATCTTAATGGTTTGGCTTATCAGTTATCAGCTTATAGATATATTACTCCGTTAACCACCCAATAAGATATAGGGCAGATTGGTATCGGTTTAGCTCTTATCAGTCGGTTTATCGGCCTAATTCAATTTATATTGCACATGACGCAATTTACCAAATTTAGTGAAGGTCCAAAATTTGCTTCGCCGTGCTTCAAATGATGCTGACATCTACCTTGGCAACATTATTGACTGATAGTTTTTCTTCCGAACCGTTAAATACCTATAACAAAAAAGGTCAAGCCCACTGTTAGTCAAAGAATGGGATTCTTTCTCTTATTTTATAACTGCTTCAATTTTCTTTAGATGTTGCTCTAACTTCTAAACAATCCAAGAACACCTGCCGAAATGTGTGCAGACTGATGTTTTTTACATGCAAGCAAACCTGTAGATGTATGTGTTAAAACCAATTTAACAGCAGATTCTACTCGTTAAACTATCTCTTATTTGTTAAGTTTTGGTACTTCCATCGCACCTACTGGAGGTGGTAAGAATATGTGAAGCAATCAAGTAATTATTTTAGGCTGAATACATATGCAAACACTTAAAGTTGACATGGTCTTTCATTTAGACACCTGAACTTAAGAGAGTTTCTATCGAGCACGTACGTTACATGAACTTTGTTCCAATTAAACACTTTTTGCTGAGTTGGCACATAAAGTGAGTTTCACCCAATATGGATGTGTGAAAAGCCCAAAAAATAGTTTTTTTTTTTGTTTTTTTATTTTCTTCTTCTTTATGTCCACCACCATTTCCACCATTGCCTCTTCCACTTTCCGTCATCTTCTCCGACTTATTTTCCTCTTCTTCTTTCAAATTCAAAATCTTATTTTAAAACTAAAGCTTTAAAAAAAATAACAGCAAAGCTATAAAAAAATGGTGAGTATTTGTGATTGGAAGAAAACAAACAGGGTAAAGTGAAGAAAAAGAACCCTAACCCAGCCGCCAAAACTGAAATGACGAAAAAGAAGCAGAGAACCGAGACGTTGCAGACCCATTGATTAAACCTTAATTACCATTAATTGGGTCTTTAAAAAGCTTAAAGGTTTAAAATGGGTTACTTGTTGGGAAATTAATATTGGGGTTGTCTTCGAGACGTCATGAGGAATCTTTAGCTGAAGTTATAACAAATATGGAGAAGTTTTTTTTTAAAATTTGGATTAAAATCGTGTTTGAAACAAGAACACATGAAAAAAGTGAAGAACACCAAAACCTCTGATTTCCAGAACACAAATTCCCAATTTTTTTAAATGTTTTTTTTCTTGGTTGGGTGTAAATTAAACTTTTCTTTTCTTTCTTAGAATTTTATTTTTATTTGAATAAACAGATTTAACATAGTTTTTTCTTCTTTTTTTACTCAAAATAATATATGTTATTTTTATATTTGTCATTCGCCACGTCAGCAGTGAGTGTATTATACAAACTTTGTAAGTTTGGCTGATTGTCAAATAAGTGCTCAATTGGAATAAGTTTCGGATAATATGAGTGCTCAATAGGAACTCTCTCTTAAGTTCAGGTATCTAAACGAAAGATCGTGCCAACTTTAAGTGTCTCCGTATGTATTCAGCCTTTTTTTACGTGCAAGCAAACCTGCAAATGTATGTGTTAAATCAATTTAACTGCAGATCAACCCGTTAAACTGTCTCTTGTTTGTTATGTTTTGGTACAGCCACTGCACCTACTAGAGGTGGTAAGAATATATGAAGTAATCAAGTAAATTGTTTTTGGTTCGATAGGATTGAACAGAATGCGCGAAGCAAGTAAATAAAATTTGTCTAATAGTAAATTAGTAATAGAGAATAGAGATAGAGTATTGAAAGTGGAAGAAGGGTTTTTGATTGTTTAATATATATATATATATATATATATATATATATATATATATATATATATATTTATATATATATGGATCGGAATAAATTTTGTATGTATGTATGTATGTATGTATATGGATTAACAGATTATCCATTTGAATAATCCCCCCTCCCCCCTCAACCAATAAGTCGTTAGTAAAAAAATTTCAATCTGTTCCCCATCCGTTAGGCCGTTAACCCGATACCAATAAACCATTAAACTTCGATTTTGATTCGATTTTCGGTTTCGGTTCAGTTTTGAACCCCTAGAAAGGGCTACAATTTCCCGGCAAACATTTCTCTTCTTATTACTGCTTTTTTTATTTTTTATTTTTTTTTAATTTTGTTGACCCTTTTTCATTTTCTCTTGGAGAAAACGTATCTACTCGTTTTACTTCTCAGTCGGGAACTTTCAAGTCCAAAGAAACTTTTTAGGAATAAAATAAAATAAATTTTGTATACAAATTTCTTAGCGAATGCTGCGCGCAGCCATTGTCTAAAATTGTCCATTCAAGAGTAGTTAGGATTATTTTCTAACATTAGCAAAATATTTTAGTTTTCTTAAATTATTAAATTTTAAATTAATAATTTATTTATATTTAATAGATTTTTTTAGACATACATACTTTGAACCAAAGTTATTATGTTCGGCCGACCCATAATTGACACACTAGCTTCGTCCCCCGTAGCACCCCATGTTCCTAGTCCCTAGTTACATGATTAGGCAGAGATTAAGAATGTGATCGACCAACTAAAAGCCATTTGCTATCCATTTAACGCAATTACTTGATGAAAACAACATTTTTTTTTTGGCTTTAATATTCCTACTTTAACTTCTATCCGATCTACACAGGGAGTATATTAACAAAGCGATTGAACTTAATTCTTGGGATAATTTCACATAAGAACAATTGAGCTCCTCAATTTTCAATTTTATAGCCCATATTTCAATTTACAATCAACTAGCCTAAAAATAATAGGCTAAGATTCAACATCCAACTCCAATAGGTTCTCAAAATTACCATTTAATTTTTAAAAAGGATTGCTAAAGCTTTTAAGTTAATTTTCGAATTAGTAATTGTGACTCAAATATTAGTTCAACAAATCAAATCTATTTGAGTGGTAAAAATTAGATTATTAACAAGCTTAAATATGTGGGTATCAATTCCGAATTTGATTTTGTGAGAAATTTGGAGTGGGTGTTATTTAGACTTGTTAGAAATAGTATAAGGAGGTTGTATATCAAATTTGAAGTCATTTAATGGAGATTTGGACTCGTTATAAACAGGAATTGCAACTGAAAATCGTGGAAGAAGTTCGCATATAGACGTTTGTATAAAGGTGTATAAATGTGTATAATAGTGTATACGATGTGTTTATACACTATACACTATTGTACATAATTATACAAAAAAACATGACTTCGTCTTCTTCTTTGCGTTTTTTCTGAAATTTAACTTAAATCTTGCTCAAATCTACTCTAAATCATTTCAAATTTAAACTTTGAACTCCTTTTGATATTTTCAATCAATTGAAACAACACTCAATCCAAACAACTAAGAATTACAAGAAATTCTATTTTCTAAAGCAAAGCTTTGAATGTCCTTTAATGGTGGATTTCTACTCTTCAATTTTTTTACATTATAATTAGGTGATATAGGGGGAGAAGCAGTAATGGCAGATGGCCCCTTGAAGCATATGTAAACAAAAGTGAGAAGAAGAGAGTGAAAATAATATTTGTGAGAACACAGATTTAACTTCATAGGTTTAGAAGCAATGGTTGTAAGAACACATATTCTGAATTTGCAAGAACTAGTTTTCAAAATATGTACAATATATGTTAGGTAGGGTAAAACTTAAAAATATGGGCCATTTTTTGTTATGGTGTGAAATTATGTGTATTTGTTTTTGTAATTCTTTCTTAATTCTTACCGTTTATGCATATTATCTCTAAAAAGGTAATGAGTACATTGTATCTGCTCCTACTGATTTTAACTTTGAACCTTAGACCTACATCCACAAGACCATTTACAAATTGCAATTTAATCTACTTCAATTTCAAAAAATATTATTAGAAGCTGACTAATCAGAGAGTGACACTTGAGTATATCTTGAAGCTAATTCATGGATTTTGAACTGATAACGTTAATCATGTGCCTAATCTTGGATTTATTATGTGCATAGTAGCTAGACGTTCCATCAGATTTGAGATGATTTCACCAATTATCTGTTATACTTAACTCATTGCCTAGTTAATTTTGGTTATCATTAATTTTTTTTCTAAGAAAAGTAATGTTATTAATCAATTGTACGTACAATTTTGTTTCTCCTTTAATTCTTTTTTTCAGATTGTTCTTCGTGATTCGAGGGCTAGGGCAGCATGTTGCTCGAACATAGCATCAAACTTCTTTGGGATGTATTTGATTTCATAAAAGAATGTCTAAAGGATATTGTGGGTCTTGATGTATAGGGATGAGTGTTGTCCTATTAAGAACTCACACATTCAAAAGTTGAAAGTAGTAGAAATGAGGATTGTGAGCACGTGATTTTTGCCTTACTTGAGAAGTACTCCCAGAAAATTCAAAAATAAAAGTAGTTTCGTGTTGGGTATGATTTTTGTGATTTTGTGTTATTTTATCTTTTGTGTGCACGTTTATTTATTTAAATTAAAAAATACAAAAAATATATATAAGCTAAGTTTTGCATTTTTAGTGTTTGATATCGAAGTCATGTGATTTACATTTTTGGGTGGTATGTAATTGTGTGCGTTAATTGTAGTAAAAATAGCGGTGTTATAGGTTAGTATATATACATATATATATATATATATATACACATACACATAATACATCATGAAGATCCGATCTGGGCCAAACTTAGTCTAAAAACCAGGCCCAAACGAATTTCCCCCAATCCAGCCCAAATGCCCGTCCAAACTTCAGCCTGTGTAACACTTGATCTGGACCGTTGGATTTTATTATCCAACGGCCCAGATTAATCCTTTAATTCTAAAATGCATTCAGCTTATGATTTAACCAAACGACGTCGTTTGGTTTAAGTGAGGGAATCCTGATCGTTGATCGTAAATGATCCAACGATCAGGATTCAATCTCATCTCTGGTATATATCCCTCATTTCATACCCCGCCCCCCCAAGCCAGCCCCCCCCTCTCCCTTCATCTCCCTCAGAAGCTCTCAAAGCCCGGTGTAACGCCGCCTTCCTCCGCCTGCCGGAAATCGCCTCACGGCGGTTCCGGTAGGCCAATCGCCACCAAACCAATGCCAAACCCTTCCCCTCACCTCCCCCATCACGACCCCAGCCTCCACTAACCTCGAATCATGCCGGAGCTCCTCGAATCTTCATTTGAAGATTCGAGTCAAACTCGAACCTACGCCAAATCACCCCAAATTCACACCACAGTCTCCCCACACCTCCCCCACACTCCCATTGACATTGGTTTGCTTCGAATCTAGCCAAAAATGCAAAAGCCCCAAATCCGAGCCCAAGAACCCTAATTTTGAAGAAACTCAATTCAAGCCGGATTAGCCGCAATTGAAGTCCAAGGGACTTTAGTCTAGGTGTTCTCAATCGAGAACATCTCGATTAAAGCCCGTTTGGCTTCAATAATTCCACATCTTGGTTCGAAGTTTGATCGGCAGATTTCTTGCAAGGTATTCATTCCTTCTTTTGGTCGATTCAATGCGATTTTTGTGAATATGTGTGTTTGTTTTATTCATTGTTTCAATTCTATTCTAGCATGCTTCTAATTTCTCATAACAGTCGACCTGCTATCCTCCTTTGAGGCCTTTTATTTGGCCAATTCCTCTGTTTTAGTAATTAAAATGAATCATGAGTCCAATGTGATTAAAGTCGTCAAGGAATTAGTTCGTAACATTGGTCCTTGAATCTGCCCGTATGCAAGTGTGGAATTTGGTTACTGTTTGATTCAGATTAAAGGGATAATTGGTTGTAGTTAATAGGATAATTGTTTAATCACACACCCATACAAAGGGCTAGTGGAACTGAGCACAGCAGGGCATCCCCACTGAGGTCCCTGCCACCAGCCTTGTTGTTTAAGGTTTGAGTCCATACTTTGGACAAGAGATAGTGGGTTTGCAGGGAATATGATGGGTTGGGGAGTCAGGGTAGGGGTAACCTTAGTTTAACATGCTGGCCAGCCAAAGTAGAGGGGATTGGCTATAAATGAGAGATACATTTGATAGGCATAGATAGAGACATTTGAGAGCATCTGGGAGAGCAAAAACAGTACCTAGAGAAGCAAAAACAGTAAACCTGGAGAGAAAAAATAGATATAAAGATACAGAGAAACTGTTTCATTAGTTCCGGGGCCACTGTTTTGTGAGTTTTGATCCAGTGTCTGAGACTTGGTCGCTGGTTTGGTTGTTGTTCTTGCTGTTGGTAGTGCTGGACCCTTGTGTTAGCTGTGTTGAGTGTTGGTGTGCTGGTCCAGTTTGTTGCTCTTGGTCGATTGATATTGCTGGCTTGGTTGTTGGTTGTTGGTTGGTCTGTGTTGTTGCTGCCTGGATTTTTTTGTTGCTGTTTGTGGTCTGTGGTGTTGCTGGTCCAGTTGTTGCCACTGTTTATTTGTGGCTGGTTGGTCTGTTTGGTTGCTGCTTGGTGTTGTTGTTGTTGCCATTGTTGTAGCTGGTTCAGTTTGAGGGCTGTGGTAGTTCCAGGGATTTGTGGCTGCTTTAGTCTTTGTGTTGTTGCTGTGTGTTGTTGTTGTTGTTGTCTTCATTGCTGCTGGTTCACTGGATTGCTGCCACTGTTTAGTGTCTGCTATTGGTTTAGTTGAGGGCTGCCATTAGTGGTTGTTGCTGTGGTATTCATTTGATACTGTTGGGTTGATTTGGTGCTGTTGGTTCATTATTTTGCTGGCTGTTGGTCTATTTGGTTGCTGGTCTATTGGTTATTGGTTTACTGTTGCTGTTACTGTTCCTGCTACTGTCACTGCATTGCCATTGCTCACTCTTCCTTGTTATTCCGCATTCCAGGTACACACCTCTGTTATTGTAATTCCTTGTTTTAAAAAGAATGAAGCCTGAAGTTCATGTTTGAAGTCTGTTGAATCATGTAGTCGTCCAAAGTCTATGCTTGATTACGTGCTGTTACTGTCTAATTAAATCTGTATTACTGGTTTTGTTATGGAAAAGCGTAGCTAGGTCAAAGATACATTGTCATTAGATAAGCATGTAAACCTGAATTAGTCTTCGTATCTCTATTCAATCTTCCCTACTCATGTGTGTAATCTCCAAACCTGTTAAATGATAGACCTTATGTTACAAGCAAGATTAGATAGGGAGTTGCTACTCAACAGAATGACGTAATTAGATTAAAAGAGTCGGGGGTGCATTTCATGTGACCCGACCCCAATTTCGGGCAAGAGTAAATAAAGCATGTCATGAACCACAGACGCATTTCATGCGATGTGGTTCGTAGCAAGTTTTAAGTAATTTGGAATCAACTCTTAAGTAAGATACAGTGAGATGTAGTTCGCTTTAGATTTGAATCAAAGGTACGCCTCGCCCAATAGTTACACTAATCACATAGCCGTCATAAATGTACATATAAATACTTAGGTTTCGAGATGCGTCGTTTTCTTAACGAATATCACGCCTTTCTCAACAATGTAAATAAGTAGTCGATCCGGGCACATACTTTAGTTTTTACCTTTTTAAATACGGGTGTGCATTTCATGTGACCCCAAATCCAAACCCCGAAATGTTGAATAAGAATATGTTGAGGATCCGGGTGCATTTCATGTGACGTGATTCGAAAGCATATTTTTAAGCAACTTTTTCTTTCGTAAATCACAACCAATAATAAAAGTGGTAAAAGGGGTATTAACTTGCACTAAGTACATAATTGTAAAAAGCAGATAGATAAGCCAAACACGACAGATGAGCGACCGTGCTAGAACCACGGAATTCGGGAATGCCTAATACCTTCTCCCGGGTTAATAGAATTCCTTATCCGGATTTCTGGTTCGCGGACTGTTAAATAGAGTCATCCTTTTTCGATTGTCCTTTAATTGGAAAAAACTCTTTTATTATATTCCTTTTTCGGGGGTGTAGTAGGAAAAAAGAGGTGTGAAGCTCTGACGACTCTGTTGGGGACAAGAACCCAAAACTGCGGTTCAGGATTTTGAGAATTCGATCTTAGATTAAATTTTTATATTTAGCTTTATTTGATTTTTTACATGTTTGAGCCTAATGTGCTAAAATTGCTTTTTACTACTTTAATATTGGTGAATTGTATATAAATTGTTACAGATCACTCCTCTCGAGTCTTCTAAATCATGAAGGAGTGTGCACTTCGTGTGACTTCTTTTCTATTAGAGTCATATTCCAAATTTTAGAACGAGGTTCGGATAAATTGCAAAGCCGGTGAAACTTCTGTATTTCCGGTATGCTCCCTCCTCCCGGTTTGAGTTGCTCGCTCGGGTAAGCCAGGTCTAGAACAATAAATCCAGGTTTTTAAACCTAGTATAATAAGATCTCATGTCGGATCCCTAATAGGATCGCTTGCTTGCATCATGTGCATTTTGACTTTGGGGACTCAACACATGGGTTGGGTCCGTCTAGGACAGGTGCACCCAAAATAATAAACCATCTTGATGCATCCTATGTGCTACATGTTGCATTTATTCAAGGGTAAATAGGTCATTTGGCAGACCATAAAAAAAAAAAAAAAAAAAAAAAAAAAAAAAAGAAAAAATTTTTGTGTTTTATTCGTAAGATAGAAATAGCTTATTTGTTTTCCTTTAGTAAAGTGAATAAATAAATAATGCCGTTTGTTTCGTCAAAACCGAACTACGGGGGTTTGATTCTCATCGGATGTGAGATACGTAGGCAACCTCCATCGGGTCCAACTTCACCTTTTGAAAAATTAATTTTTGTACTAAATAAGTCGGTGACGCTGTTTTCAAAAATAGCCGAATGTTCCTGGAAGGGACGCCGGAAGGCTAATTTCATATAAACGGCCACCTTTGGGTCAATTTTGATCAATTTACCCCACAACCTTAAAAGCCTTCGTCCCCGAGACGTTGAAAGGCCGTGATTGAAAACTAATTTTTTTTTATTTTTTTTTAGCAAAACAAAGTTGTTTTCTTATTTAAATCACCTTAATAAATGTGCAGGATGAGCACGAATCAGAATAAATCATTTTCAATCTTTAGTGAGGTCCCTCAGCAGCTCCGTATATGGTGGAACGATTTGGAAGACAGTAGCAAAAAGGTCGTAGGGAGAATTTTGGGAGGTTTGGTTGATCTGTTGAATATCGAGCCAAGGGAGGACATCATCAAGGCACTGGTATCTTTCTGGGATCCGACCCGCAATGTGTTCCGTTTTGTTGATTTTGAATTGACGCCCACATTAGAGGAAATTGCGGGCTATGCAGGACTTAATGGGAAATTAAGAGGGCAATACCTACTTTCACCAAGACCGGTATCTCCACATGGGTTTCTGGATCTGCTGAGCATTAGTCGGAAGGTGAAAAATGATGATCTGCTGAAAGGGTGTTGCGACCTCCAATTCTTATATCAACGGTACGGCACTCCTCGGGGTTTTGAAGAGTCAAACCTTGGACTGACTCACGCAGGGAATAGAACCAAGTGGGAGGCCAGACGAATTCTAGCATTCATAACGACATTCTTGGGGATTGTGATTTGTCCACGCGAAGATAAGAAAATAGAGATAAGTCTGGTAGGAATAGCCAATGTTGCAATCAAAAAGGCTACCAGCACGGTGGTCCCTTTCGTTTTGTCCGAAATCTATCGAGCCTTGACTGTATGCCGAGAAGGGGGCAATTTCTTCCAAGGTTGCAATCTGTTACTTCAACTGTGGATGCAAGAACACCTCCATCACCGAACACAATACATGAACCATGGGTTGACCTGGAAAAACTGTATCAGGGGTTTCGAAGAACGGATGATGGGTGCTGTATTCCCTGAAGGCGTCGAGGCATGGCTTGCACGACTGAGCTCAATAGAAGCCGATCAGATTGAATGGGCATTCGGGTGCTAACTATGACAATAAGTGAACTGCAGACCTGCTTCAAAATGAAATATCTCTGTGAGTTGAAGTTATTTCTCGGGATTGAATTTACCAGGTCTAAGGAAGGCATAGTGATGAACAAGAGGAAGTATGCCATCGAATTAATATCTAAATGTGGCCTAGGTGGAGCGAAACCTTCTGGAACCCTATTTGAAATAAATTAGAAACTGACTTCAATAGAGTATGACAACTGGATGAAAATCACAACGTGTGGTTCGGGAAAAGATTTCAGATTCGTCGGAAATGTTCTAAAAGAGCCCATGTCCAACAATTCACTGAAGATTCACGGGAACAATGGGATTGGTTAGCAAAGGAGGAGGGGTACAGGACGAAGATTGGTAGGATAGAACAGCAGGTCCGGGACCTTCAGTTCGAGAAGAACATGCAAGCCGCCACCGACGAAGGAGACAAAAAGAAGTTGGCACAAGAAAATGACTTCGTGAGAGCTCAAATCCAGCAAATGAAAAGAGATGCTGACAGACAGTCGAGGAGTCGGGCCGACGAAAAATTGATAAGGGGTTTGAGAAGCCAAGTCACCGACATCCAAAGAGAATTGGACGAGTCAAAAGCCCAAATAACGAGGATCCGTGCTAGCTGGAAAAAGGAGGCACATCAACATGCACTTCACCTAAAGCGGGTGGAAGAAGATTACACCGATATCATCACTAGCCTGAGGGAAGCAAATGTTGTCCTTGGGGAGCGGGTTTTCAAGCAAGCCCAAGATGCCAGAGCAGACCTCGACCGCTGCCACAATTTGATGGCCCGACTGCAAGGACAAGTGGATAGGCTCCTAGATCAAGTCACCAACAATGCTCGAAGATTGGGGGCGAAAAACCAGCAAATAGAGCGGCTACTCGGAGAAAGGGACATGATCAAGGATAGAATTGGAGAAATCGGGCACTATGTCACCATGAAGTGCTTAGCTTGTGAACGAATGCCCCGCGCCGACCTTTTCGCTTCAATTATGGGTTATGTTCATCGGATCATGGAAGAGTTGAGGGAACTGCACAAGGACCTCACACCAAGGCCCGCGGCAAGGCCGAATGATGCCTCGCGGGCCCCCAGGAGTTTTAGGGCATTAGATTTTTGATTGAAAATGTATTTTGAAATGTTGAGTCAAGCTAGTTGGCACTTTTATCTTTACTTTCCCAAGCCAAGCATTTTCTTTTGTTTTGTTGATTGTTGTAAGACGTGTTTTGTAACTACACGGTGTTATTTGATATAAAAGTTACTGAATTTTGCCACAATCTTGTTACCAGAACTACGCTCGGTCTGATTCACGCGGGGTCGTGATACGTAGGCAATCCACATAAGATTCGACCACCACTAAAAAGAAAGAAAAAGAATCCAAAGGTTAAATAACAATAAGGCTTGCAAAGATAGTCGAAAAAAAAAAAAAAAAAAAAAAAAAAAGAAAAAGAAAAAGAAAAAGGGCCGGAATGACGCATGTTAAAGAGTACACGTAGAAAGGGTTATTTGGTTAGGTGCATTGCATCCAACGTGCTATAACATATCTATCAAACTCGGTGAACTAACAAGTTTGTTGCGTATTCCAGAAAGTTTAGCAGTTGGTTTGACAGAATATACTGGCCAGCCATCACTACCGTACTAGATCCAAAGGACTAGTTACAGTAAGCATGTCGAGTTCTGGCAAGAGTCTCGAGGAAGAAAAATCCGAGCTACAAATCATGAAAGAAGAGGTAGACCTGTTAAAACAACAGATAACAGAGATGCACCGGCTCGGCCAGTGGAACGGTCGTCACCAAACCGCCCTACTCTCGCCTCGGCCCCGAACATCCGCCCGTCGATCCTTCAACAAGTCGCCTCGAGCTATCCATACTTTCGTGGGAAAATCCATATGCCACCCACATTCCACCGGCCCAAACCAAATCCTCCTCCAGCTACCCTCGTTTTAGTAAGCACCTCCACTCGCTCCTTCAGCAAGCCGGCCAGCCGAGCCATATGTTCGTATCCATGACAACTCTTACTATCCTCCAGCAGCCTACTTTAGGGCTCCCGAACCGCAATCACATACACCTCATCGGGATAATCCGGCAGAACCTGAAAAACACTTCCAAAGTTCGAAACACGAGGAAGTTGCCAGAAAAGTTAAAAGCCTCTGGAGCAGTCCTTCAGGAACATGCACGGTTTGGGCAATCAGGTCAGCGTCGCCTATAAGGATCCGTGTCCATTTCCGGACGTCCAGTTGCCAGCAGGATTTAAAATGCCCAAATTCGACCCATACGAGGGGCATGGTGACCCAGTGGCCCACCTGCGGGGGTTTTGCAGTAAAATGAGAGGGGCCGGAGGACGGGACGAGCTTCCGATAGCCTACTTCGGCCAGAGTCTGGGAGGATCGGCGTTGGAGTGGTACACTAGACAGGATCCCAGTAGATGGTTTACGTGGGATGATCTGGCTCAAGCTTTTATCGGCCAGTTCCAATACAATCTTGAGATAATCCCCGACCGCCTATCATTGCTAAAATTAGAGAAGAAGCCTGCTGAAAGCTTCAGGGAATTTGGTTTCCGATGGAGGGAACAGGCGGCTAGGGTAGATCCGCCGATGAGAGAAAGCGAGATGGTGGACTACTTCTTACAGACATTAGAGCCCACCTACTTCGGACATCTGGTAACGTCCGTAGGCAAATCATTCACTGAGGTGATAAAAATGGGGGGTATGATCGAGGAAGGTTTGAAGGCCAACAAGATCATGAGTTACTCAGCACTGAAAGCCACCACTCAGGCTATCCAAAGCGGTACTGGAGGAGTACTGGGGAAGAAGAGGAGAGAGGAAGTTGCGGCCGTCGAGTCCGGGGCATGGTTCAGAAATAGAGGCCCCGCACCACAATATAGCCCACCCCAACCTCACCACCAAAATTACTCTCACAACCCATATAGCCACCCACAACATTACTATCCCGCACTTGATCCCCATTTTACTGTCCACCATGCACAGTCCTATTCCGCACCTCCCGCTCATGCACCGTGGCGTGCGCCAAACCCCCAGAACAATCATCCACCCCCAAGAGCTTACAGAAACCCCTCGGGCGCGAGTTTCCGTCCGAACCAGGCATTCAGGGGCGACAGGGCGCCGAGGCCAAAGACTTTCACTCCCTTAGGAGAGTCTTACACTAGTCTGTTCCACCGGTTAAAGCAGGTAGGGTTACTGAATCCGGTTGAAGCTAAGCTGCCAAACCCTCTTCCGAAAAACCTGGACCATTCAGTAAATTGTGCCTACTGCTCGGGATGTCCGGGACATGATACAGAAAAGTGTTGGAGGCTGAAGACGGCCATCCAGGAGCTCATTGACACTCGCAGGATTGAGGTCCAGACTCCAACAGAGCCCAACATCAACCAAAACCCGCTTCCAACTCATCGTGAGACCAATATGATCGAGTTGGTACGGGCGGAGGAAGGAAAGGAGAAAGCCTCTCAGACTGTAATGATGATTAAGTCTAGCGGGGCAGGAACGAGAAAAGGGCCAAGCTTTGATGAGTCGCCCAGCTGCAAGAAAGACATGCCAGGAGAGTCGGAAGCAGGAAAGGAAAGTGTGAACGAAGTACCTGCGAAGCCGGCCAAGATAATTGTACCAGGGGCAGCAATCAAGCCCATCCTGACAGTAGCAGGCGTTCGAATGGATCCTTTCATCATCCAGCCAGCAACACAGTTGCCAATAACTGATAGCCGGGCTGTTCCATGGAATTATGCTCGGATCACAACGACCTACAAAGGAAAGGAAGTGAAAGAGGAAGTTTGTGAAGCCCAAGGGTTGACCCGCTCGGGGAGATGTTTTGCCCCTGCGGAAGATCACTCTGGCAGCATTGAAAAAGCCGGTAACTGATGAAGAGGCAGAAGAATTCTTGAAAAAGATGAAGCTGCACGACTATTCTGTCATAGAGCAGCTGAAGAAGACTCCCGCGCAAATATCATTGCTATCCTTGCTGATACATTCTGAAGAACATCGGCAAGCATTGATGAAAGTCCTGAACGAGGCACATGTACCGGATAAAATCTCGGTGAGCCATCTGGAGAAGATCACCAATCGGATCTTCGAAGCAAATCGGATCACCTTCACCGACGACGAGTTGCCTGAGGAAGGCACTGAGCATAACAGGGCTTTATATCTTACGGTGAAGTGTGAAGAGGCCGGTGGTTACCAAAGTCTTGGTCGATAATGGGTCCAGTGCTAACATTTGCCCTCTCTCTACACTGGGCAAATTAAAAGTAGACATCGGCAGGGTACGCGAGAACAGGGTATGTGTTCGAGGATTTGACGGAGGAGGCAAAGCATCGGTTGGTGACATAGTGCTAGTCTTGACAATCGGGCCAGTGGAGTTCACCATGGAATTCCAGGTGCTGGACATGGCGGTGTCATATAACCTCCTAATAGGGCGACCATGGATTCATGCCGCAAGCGCAGTTCCATCCAGCTTGCACCAACTCGTCAAGTTCGAGTGGGATCAACGGGAGATCGTCGTCCATGGAGAGAACGATCTACAATCAGGCACCATCATCCCCTTTGTTGAAACAAAAGAAGATGTTCCGTGGGTATATCAGGTCCGCGATGTGGTGTCCGCCCACCGAGTTCCGGAAGGGGAATGTATTCCGGCGACAGAACAATTACTGCCGATGTCATGGTGGCGCATGAAATGTTGCGACATGGTTTCGCACCCGTTAAAGGGCTAGGCGCATCTCTGCAAGGAATTATACAACCGGTATCTGTGGTCGAGAACTCGGGAACCTTCGGTTTGGGATTCCAACCAACCTCAGGAGGACATCCCGCGAGCAAAGAGGAGTAAGGAGAAAACATGGGTGCTCCCAAAGCCTCGTTCCACGCCTCTCCCAATCTTTTGTCAGTCCGGAGTAACAGGACATCCAGCGCCAAAGATTCCTGGCCCTACGGTCAGGCCAGAACGAAGAGTTCTTCATGAAGTTCGAAAACCTATTCACGGATGTATGTATGCTCGAAGATGGTGAAGGATCCAGTCATGCCGATATACAATTTGTGGGACCAAAGGCAAAACTGAATAACTGGAAGGCTACTCCTCTCCCTGTCCGGAAGGAGTCTTGGTAGTTTGTCTTGGATTGTTTTTCTTTCGAAAATTTTGTATTGGGGGTTGGTCCCCGGAGTAAAATCCCGGTTGTTTTTAGTTCATTTTTGATTTAAGTTTGCAGTTTGTTTTCCCTTTGTACAATTCCCATTAATGAAATGTGGTTCCTTTGCGTCTAATTTTGTTTATCTTTTTCCTTCTTTTTACTTTTCTGAACAGCCTTCTTGCAACTGATCTTAATGATACGGCGTGCTTAAAGATTAATCAACCCAGTCTAGAAAGTCAATCGGGTTTGGAAATAATAACACATGAAATAAGAAGTGACGAGAGTGAGTCAGAGTACGGCGATGATGAAGCCGTAGAAGAAATCGGCGAAGAATTAAGTCACTTCGAGGAAAAACCCAAACCGAATTTAAATGATACTGAGGCCGTTAATCTAGGGAATGCCGATGACGTCAAAGAAACCCGGATAAGTGTCCATATTGAACCCAATCTGAGAGAAGAATTGATCAAAACACTCATGGAGTTTAAAGATATTTTCGCATGGTCGTACGACGACATGCCGGGACTCAGCACTGATCTAGTGGTTCATAGATTACCCACTGATCCGGCATATCCTCCCGTCAAGCAAAAGCTGCGGAAATTCAAGACGGAGATGAGTGTGAAGATCAAGGAGGAGGTAACCAAGCAGTTGCAGGCGAAAGTCATTCGTGTCACTCGATACCCGGAATGGTTGGCTAACGTAGTACCGGTGCCAAAGAAAGACGGAAAGATCAGGGTATGCGCGGACTATCGCAATCTCAACAAGGCAAGTCCTAAGGATAATTTCCCACTTCCCAATATCCATATCCTGATTGATAATTGTGCCGGACGCGAAATCGGATCCTTTGTGGACTGTTATGCGGGATATCATCAGATTTTGATGGACGAAGAGGACGCAGAAAAGACGGCTTTATCACACCGTGGGGGACTTATTGCTACCGAGTGATGCCGTTCGGTTTGAAGAATGCAGGGCAACATATATGAGGGCGATGACTACGGTATTCCATGACATGATACACAAGGAAATCGAGGTGTACGTGGATGATGTGATCGTGAAATCCAGACGTCAAGAGGACCATGTTGCTGACCTCATGAAGTTCTTTCAAAGACTTCGAAGATACGACATCAAGCTCAATCCAGCCAAATGCGCATTCGAAGTTCCGTCAGGAAAGTTGCTAGGATTCATCGTCGGCCGACGGGGCATTGAGTCGGACCCATCCAAAATCAAGTCCATTCAGGGGGTTACCCCCGCCGAAAAATAAAACAGAGGTAATGAGTCCGTCGGGAAGGTTGAATTACATCGTAGGTTTATTGCTCAGCTTTACAGCAACCCGTGAACCCATATTCCGCCTATCAAGAAAGACGCCGCGATAGAACGGACTACAGATGTCAGGTAGCGTTTGACCGAATCAAAGGGTATCCGTCAAATCCACCCGTACTAGTTCCGCCCGAGCCGGGCACACTGATTCTTTATCTAACGGTTCTGGAGAATTCATTCGGCTGCGGAGGGGCAGCATGATCTTACCGGTAGAAGGAACGGCCATTTACTACCTCGGCAAGAAGTTTACACCACGAGGTCAAGTACACTCATCTAGAAAAGACATGTCGCGCCCTGACTTGGGTAGCCCAAAAGCCGAAACACTACTTGTCTTCTTACACCACTTACCTCATTTCACGCTTGGATCCGTTGAAGTATATTTTCCCGAAACCTATGCCTACAGGGAGGTTAGCAAAATGGCAAATATTACTTACGGAGTTCGACATCATATACGTGACAAGGAACGGCTATGAAAGCTCAAGCCCTGGCCGATCACTTAGCTGAAAATCCTGTTGATGACGAATACGAACCTTTGAGGACGTATTTTCCAGATGAGGAGGTGTTGCAAATCGAGGGGTTAGAACTAACCAAGGATCCAGGGTGGAAGCTCTTCTTCGACGGAGCGGCAAACGCAAAAGGAGTCGGAGTAGGGGCCGTGCTCATATCTGAAACAGGACATCATTATCCTGTTACTGCTCAACTGCGTTTTCATTGCACCAACAATATGGCCGAGTACGAGGCATGTATCTTGGGGTTGCGATTAGCGGTGGACATGGATGTACAGGACGTCTTGGTCTTGGGGGACTCGGACCTTCTAGTACATCAGATTCATGGAGAATGGGAAACCAGAGATTTAAAGCTTATCCCATATCGTCAGTGTTTGCACGATTTGACCAAACGCTTTCGATCGGTAGAATTCAGGCACATCCCAAGGATGCATAATGAGGTTGCCGACGCGTTGGCTACTTTAGCGTCAATGCTACATCACCCGGACAAGTTTCGTGTCGATCCGTTACATATCCATGTCCGGGATCAACATGCTTATTGTAATGTGATAGAGGAAGAGGTGGATGGTGAGCCGTGGTTTCATGATGTCAAGGAATACCTCAGGTTAGGAGTATACCCGGAGCAAGCAACCGGAGATCAAAAGCGAGCTATTCGGCGGTTGGCGAACGGATTTTTCCTTAGTGGAGGGGTGCTGTACAAAAGAACCCCAGACTTGGGATTGTTGAGATGTATAGATGCAAGTCAAGCCACAACAGTGATGACGGATATACACTCGGGAGTTTGCGGACCACACATGAGCGGATACGTATTGGCAAAGAAGATTCTTCGAGCAGGATATTATTGGCTCACTATGGAGCGGGATTGTATAAGTTTCGTGCGAAGATGCCATCAATGTCAGATACACGGAGATTTGATTCATTCTCCGCCGACTGAATTGCATACAATGTCAGCACCATGGCCGTTTGTCGCATGGGGTATGGATGTTATTGGACCTATCGAGCCTGCGGCTTCCAATGGTCACAGGTTCATTCTGGTAACGATTGATTATTTTACCAAGTGGGTGGAGGCCAAAACATTCAAATCAGTGACCAAGAAGGCAGTGGTGGACTTCGTACACTCCCACATCATTTGTAGGTTCGGAATTCCGAAGATGATCATTACAGATAACGGGGCAAATCTTAACAGTGGATTGATGAAAGAGGTATGTCAACAGTTCAAGATTACACACCGAAATTCCACACCGTATCGCCTAAAAGCAAACGGTGCGGTCGAGGCAGCAAACAAGAACATAAAGAAGATATTGAGGAAGATGATAGAAGGGTCTAGGCAGCGGCATGAAAAGTTACCATTTGCGCTGTTGGGTTATCGCACTACCGTCCGGACTTCGGTAGGTGCAACTCCTTACTTGTTGGTGTACGGGACTGAAGCAGTAATACCAGCAGAAGTTGAAATCCCATCCCTCCGAATTGTCGCCGAAGTCGAGATTGATGACGACGAGTGGGTCAAAACCCGATTAGAGCAATTGAGCTTGATCGATGAAAAGAGATTGACGACAGTATGTCATGGCCAATTGTATCAAAAGAGAATGGCGAGAGCATACAACAAGAAGGTACGTCCCAGGAGATTTGAAGTGGGACAGCATGTGCTGAAGAGAGTTCTACCACATCAGGCCGAGGCGAAAGGCAAGTTCGCTCCAAATTGGCAGGGACCATTTGTGGTGACTAGAGTATTATCCAACGGCGCTCTATGTCTGACGGATGTCGAGGGAAGATGCACCGATATGGCTATCAATTCTGATGCAGTCAAGAGATACTATGTGTAATTCTTTAACGCATTTGTCAACGTTTGGTTTCGTTTGTGTGTATTTGGCATTTTTCGGAGAATGAAAGGACAGAGGCAATTTTTCTACTACCCAAACACTTTAACCTTTGTTTCCCCATTTGAGCCTTAATTATTCTTCCATATACCCTCTTTCGGAATCATCAAGAGAGATGTGTAACAGAATAGAAAAGAAACAAAGAAGTAATACAAGAAAAAGTGAACTACGTTCGACCTGATTCCTCAAGAAGGATACGTAGGCGCCACACGGCTCGGTCATAATAAAATAAAAATCAAAAAAATCCCCCAAGCAACAAAACTGGGGCAGAAGTCATTATTCCATTGGAAAGATAGCGTGGATTCCGAAAGTTGTAATAAGCTAACCGTCGAGGCTAAAACCCCTTTCTTCAGCCTCACACGCAGAAACCATATCAAGAACCAGAAAGACCTCTCGATCAGCATTTGAAAAGTGCCAAGTCATGTGAATGAAAGCCAAGAGTGACATCCCGACCCTCGATTGAATCCAGGATGCACAAGCCGAAAGGGGATAACGCTCTAGAGAGAATCTCAGGGGTGATACCCCGCCGCAAGGAAAGAAAGCACAAATGAGAGAGTCTTAACGGTGAAAACCCTCGCGGGCACCTTAAGGCGAAGGAAGTTGAGAGAAGTAAAATGAGAGAGTCTTACGGTGAAAACCTTTACGGGCACCCTAAGGCGACGGGAGATAGAGAGAAATGAGAGAATCTCATTAGTGAAAACCCTTTGAAGGGCACTGTGAGGTGACAGGACGAGATGGTTACAAGATGTCTGCATGAGACAGAGTTTGGACATCCGTTTACTTCTAGCAGGACGCGGTATCAGAAAGTGATTGACATGAATAGACTGGTTAGTTTAATCTCAAAGGCGCGGCATAACATTGGATCAGGCACACATTCAAGATAAGTTTTCCTATTTTTTGAGTTCAGAAAAGTTTTTCTCTTCTTTTGTCATTTGCGGTCAGTAGTCTTTCCTTTTCTTTTCATTTTTTCGAAAATTGATTTTTCAAAGCTTACTACCAAGTCTCCCAAAGCAGTATATTGAAAGTGAATAGGCATGGAACAAGGCAATGAGACAGAAGTCGTTACGATAGTGAGATTGGGATGACAGGCCGAGTGGAAGGTTCGCAAGAATTATGGAGTATGATGGACACATGTGGCATGTCCGAAAGATGATTTCACGCAACAGATCACCGGCTTAAAAAGAGTCGGACCAAACCAAAGAGTGGAATAAAAGGAAAGATGAGAGGTCGTTCGTGGAAAAAACATCTTCCCAAGCAAGCGTCAACATCGTCCTCAAAGTTCGAGAGAGGCCAAGCAGCGGAAAGAGAATGGCCTCAGCAAGAGTGGCACGACCACTCGCGGCGTTTGGAAACTAACAATTTTTCTTTGATTTAAAGCAGGAAAAGAGGGTCCGACGGCAGAAAAGCATACCATCCAGAAGTTTATCACACTGGGGCAGAAAATTTTCCCCTGTTGCGAAAATTTTCTGGAAAGCAAGACTCAGAGGATAAGTGTAGAAAGCAACACAAGACGGGGTGATCTTTGAGCCGGTGTCATCTCCAGCAGTTATTGGAAAAAGAAAAATGGCTTCGAGATTCCCCCAGCAGTATTACATCCTATAATTTGATCAAGGAAACAAAAGCGTGAGTCCCGAAAGAGGTAGGGGAAGAAGGAAGAGAATGAGGGGTGAAGGAAACAAAGAATACTTCCTCAGCAGCATCACCCCCAGCAGGCGAGTAAACAGTTCCAAAAATATCCCCAGCAGCCAGAAGAAAGTAACACGACCTAGGGGAAAGCAATTCCAAGACAGGATAATTCAGAAGAGAAGGTGGTCCGAGAGGTAATGCAGGAACAAGGATATGGTACAAAAGGCAAAGGAAGGTAATCGAGATAGGATGAAATCAGTGAGTAGTAGTTGAAGTCAGGGAGCCCGCCTGGAGAATGGAGTGGCGATTTAATTTTGAAGTAGTAGTTGAAGTCAGGGAGCCCGCCTGGAGAATGGAGTGGCGATTTAATTTTGAAGTTGTAGTTGAAGTCAGGGAGCCCGCCTGGAGAATGGAGTGGCGATTTAATTTCGAAGTAGTAGTTGAAGTCAGGGAGCCCGCCTGGAGAATGGAGTGGCGATTTTATTTTGAAGCGATAGTTGAAGTCAGGGAGGGAGCCCGGAGAATGGAGTGGCGATTTTATTTTGAAGCAGTAGTTGAAGTCGGGAAGCCCGCCTGGAGAATGGAGTGGCGATTTATTTTGAAGTTGTAGTCGAAGTCGGGGACGCCTGGAGAATGGAGTGCGATTTAATTTTGAAGTAGTAGTTGAAGTCAGGGAGCCCGCCCTGGAGAATGGAGTGGCGATTTAATTTTGAGGTAGTAGTTGAAGTCGGGGAGCCCGCCCGGAGAATGGAGTGGCGATTTAACTTTGAAGTTGTAGTTGAAGTCGTGGAGCCCGCCCGGAGAACGGAGTGGCGATTTAATTTTGAAGTCGTAATCGAAGTCAGGGAGCTCGCCCGGAGAATGGAGTGGCGATTTAATTTTGAAGTTGTAGTCGAGGTCAGGGAGCCCGCCCGGAGAATGGAGTGGCGATTTAATTTCGAGGTAGTAGTTGAAGTCAGGGGAGCCCGCCCGGAGAATGGAGTGGCGATTTTATTTTGAAGTAGTAGTTGAAGTCGTGAGCTCGCCCGGAGAATGGAGTGGCGATTTAATTTTGAAGCTGTAGTTGAAGTCGGGAGCCCGCCTGGAGAATGGAGTGGCGACCTGTTTAATTTGGTAGAGGAAAGCGGTAGAATGTAACAGAAATCTCCGGCATGAATCCAAGTTCATAAGAAGAGAAGGAGCATCAGAAGGAACGCCAAGTCAGACGGGATGGCAAGGAGCGCGACAAGATCAAGTTAAAAAAGGATAGATAAGAACTTGTAGTACTGTAACTTAGTCTAGTTTCTTGTTTTTCGTTGCCTAGTGCGGTGCAACAAGGAAATCAGCTAAGCAGTGGTAACAGCAGTAACAGCGGCAACAGCAGTAACAGCGAGATCGCAACAGTCATGGTAGTCCCAGCTACCAGAACTTCCCGAACTACATTGACCTGATTCCCTTTAGCCAGGGATATGTAGGAGACCTTTGAAGCAAGGTTCGGTCAAAACTTTTCCAAAATGCTTCATACGGAGTGTTCGAATGGGCAAAAATCGCTTATATCTGCTCATTTATCTTTGCACGAAAACTCTGCGTGTTTACGCGCAAAGAGGGGCAGCTGTGAGCACGTGATTTTTGCCTTACTTGAGAAGTACTCCCAGAAAATTCAAAAATAAAAGTAGTTTCGTGTTGGGTATGATTTTTGTGATTTTGTGTTATTTTATCTTTTGTGTGCACGTTTATTTATTTAAATTAAAAAATACAAAAAAAATATATAAGCTAAGTTTTGCATTTTTAGTGTTTGATATCGAAGTCATGTGATTTACATTTTTGGGTGGTATGTAATTGTGTGCGTTAATTGTAGTAAAAATAGCGGTGTTATAGGTTAGTATATATACATATATATATATATATATATATACACATACACATAGTACATCATGAAGATCCGGTCTGGGCCAAAACTTAGTCTAAAAGCCAGGCCCAAATGAATTGCTTCCGATCCGGCCCAAATATCCGTCCAGCTTCAGCCTAGGTAACGCTTGATCTGGACCGTTGGATTTTATTATCCAACGGCCCAGATTAATCCTTTAATTCTAAAATGCATTCAGCTTATGATTTAACCAAACGACGTCGTTTGGTTTAAGTGAGGGAATCCTGATCGTTGATCGTAAATGATCCAACGATCAGGATTCAATCTCATCTCTGGTATATATTCCTCATTCCATACCCCGCCCCCCCAAGCCAGACCCCCCCCTCTCCCTTCATCTCCCTCAGGAGCTCTCAAACACCCAGCGTAACGCCGCCTTCCTCCGCCTGCCGGAAATCGCCTCACGGCGGTTCCGGTAGGCCAATCGCCACCAAACCAATGCCAAACCCTTCCCCTCACCTCCCCCATCACGACCCCAGCCTCCACTAACCTCGAATCATGCCGGAGCTCCTCGAATCTTCATTTGAAGATTCGAGTCAAACTCGAACCTACGCCAAATCACCCCAAATTCACACCACAGTCTCCCCACACCTCCCCCACACTCCCATTGACATTGGTTTGCTTCGAATCTAGCCAAAAATGCAAAAGCCCCAAATCCGAGCCCAAGAACCCTAATTTTGAAGAAACTCAATTCAAGCCGGATTAGCCGCAATTGAAGTCCAAGGGACTTTAGTCTAGGTGTTCTCAATCGAGAACATCTCGATTAAAGCCCGTTTGGCTTCAATAATTCCACATCTTGGTTCGAAGTTTGATCGGCAGATTTCTTGCAAGGTATTCATTCCTTCTTTTGGTCGATTCAATGCGATTTTTGTGAATATGTGTGTTTGTTTTATTCATTGTTTCAATTCTATTCTAGCATGCTTCTAATTTCTCATAACAGTCGACCTGCTATCCTCCTTTGAGGCCTTTTATTTGGCCAATTCCTCTGTTTTAGTAATTAAAATGAATCATGAGTCCAATGTGATTAAAGTCGTCAAGGAATTAGTTCGTAACATTGGTCCTTGAATCTGCCCGTATGCAAGTGTGGAATTTGGTTACTGTTTGATTCAGATTAAAGGGATAATTGGTTGTAGTTAATAGGATAATTGTTTAATCACACACCCATACAAAGGGCTAGTGGAACTGAGCACAGCAGGGCATCCCCACTGAGGTCCCTGCCACCAGCCTTGTTGTTTAAGGTTTGAGTCCATACTTTGGACAAGAGATAGTGGGTTTGCAGGGAATATGATGGGTTGGGGAGTCAGGGTAGGGGTAACCTTAGTTTAACATGCTGGCCAGCCAAAGTAGAGGGGATTGGCTATAAATGAGAGATACATTTGATAGGCATAGATAGAGACATTTGAGAGCATCTGGGAGAGCAAAAACAGTACCTAGAGAAGCAAAAACAGTAAACCTGGAGAGAAAAAATAGATATAAAGATACAGAGAAACTGTTTCATTAGTTCCGGGGTCACTGTTTTGTGAGTTTTGATCCAGTGTCTGAGACTTGGTCGCTGGTTTGGTTGTTGTTCTTGCTGTTGGTAGTGCTGGACCCTTGTGTTAGCTGTGTTGAGTGTTGGTGTGCTGGTCCAGTTTGTTGCTCTTGGTCGATTGATATTGCTGGCTTGGTTGTTGGTTGTTGGTTGGTCTGTGTTGTTGCTGCCTGGATTTTTTTGTTGCTGTTTGTGGTCTGTGGTGTTGCTGGTCCAGTTGTTGCCACTGTTTATTTGTGGCTGGTTGGTCTGTTTGGTTGCTGCTTGGTGTTGTTGTTGTTGCCATTGTTGTAGCTGGTTCAGTTTGAGGGCTGTGGTAGTTCCAGGGATTTGTGGCTGCTTTAGTCTTTGTGTTTGTTGCTGTGTGTTGTTGTTGTTGTTGTCTTCATTGCTGCTGGTTCACTGGATTGCTGCCACTGTTTAGTGTCTGCTATTGGTTTAGTTGAGGGCTGCCATTAGTGGTTGTTGCTGTGGTATTCATTTGATACTGTTGGGTTGATTTGGTGCTGTTGGTTCATTATTTTGCTGGCTGTTGGTCTATTTGGTTGCTGGTCTATTGGTTATTGGTTTACTGTTGCTGTTACTGTTCCTGCTACTGTCACTGCATTGCCATTGCTCACTCTTCCTTGTTATTCCGCATTCCAGGTACACACCTCTGTTATTGTAATTCCTTGTTTTAAAAAGAATGAAGCCTGAAGTTCATGTTTGAAGTCTGTTGAATCATGTAGTCGTCCAAAGTCTATGCTTGATTACGTGCTGTTACTGTCTAATTAAATCTGTATTACTGGTTTTGTTATGGAAAAGCGTAGCTAGGTCAAAGATACATTGTCATTAGATAAGCATGTAAACCTGAATTAGTCTTCGTATCTCTATTCAATCTTCCCTACTCATGTGTGTAATCTCCAAACCTGTTAAATGATAGACCTTATGTTACAAGCAAGATTAGATAGGGAGTTGTTACTCAACGGAATGACATAATTAGATTAAAAAGAGTCGGGGTGCATTTCATGTGACCCGACCCCAATTTCGGGCAAGAGTAAATAAAGCATGTCATGAACCACAGGCGCATTTCATGCGACGTGGTTCGTAGCAAGTTTTAAGTAATTCGGAATCAACCCTTAAGTAAGATACAGTGAGATGTAGTTCGCTTTAAATTTGAATCGAAGGTACGCCTCGCCCAATAGTTACACTAATCACATAGCCGTCATAAATGTACATATAAATACTTAGGTTTCGAGATGCGTCGTTTTCTTAACGAATATCACGCCTTTCTCAACAATGTAAATAAGTAGTCGATCCGGGCACATACTTTAGTTTTTACCTTTTTAAATACGGGTGTGCATTTCATGTGACCCAAATCCAAACCCCGAAATGTTGAATAAGAATATGTTGATGATCCGGGTGCATTTCATGCGGCGTGATTCGAAAGCATATTTTTAAGCAACCTTTTTTTCTTTCGTAAATCACAACCAATAATAAAAGTGGTAAAAGGGGTATTAACTTGCACTAAGTACATAATTGTAAAAAGCAGATAGATAAGCCAAACACGACAGTTGAGCGACCGTGCTAGAACCACGGAATTCGGGAATGCCTAATACCTTCTCCCGGGTTAATAGAATTCCTTATCCGGATTTCTGGTTCGCGGACTGTTAAATAGAGTCCTTCTTTTCCTCGATTCGGGATTTAACCGGTGACTTGGGACACCACAAAATCTCCCAAGTGGCGACTCTGAAGTAATTAAAATAAGTCCCGTCTCGATTGTCCTTCAATTGGAAAAAACTCTTTGCATCCTTGCGGGTGCGTAAAAAAAGGGGTGTGACAAGGATATTGAGGTGGATGTGCGATCATACTAGGATAGATAAGATTAGGAATGATGATATTCTGGAGAAGGTGTACGTGGATCCCATGGATGAGAAGAAGCGGGAAGCGAAACTCAAATGGTTCGGACATATACATAGGAGAAGCCCAGATGCTCCAGTAAGAAGGTGTGAGCGGCTGGTTGTGGAAGGCACAAGAAGAGGTAGAGGACGGCGTAAGAAGTACTGGAGAGAGGTGATCAGGCACGATATGGCGAGGCTTCAGGTTTTCATGGACATGATACTTGATAGAAAGTTGTGGAGGTCGAGTATTACGGTTGTAGGATAGGAGGTAGTTGAGTCTGGCATTACTACGTGTCTTTGTGAGCCTAGTCCGGTAGGGTTTTGTCTAAGATAGATAGGGGTAATGTCATTTCTTACTATTTTCTATTTTCGACGCAGTCTCCACTTACTATCCATCGTTTTTGCCTTGTATTTTTTTTCTATATTTTATGTTCCTATTATTCCTATGATCTCCGTGATAAATCTAACATTCTCTCCTTTTGTCTTTTTATTATCTTGAGTCGAGGGTCTTTCAGAAACAACCTCTCTGCCCCTTCGAGATAGGGGTAAGGTCTGCGTACACACTACCCTCCCCAAATCCCACTTGTGAAATTCTACTAGGTTGTTGTTGTTGTTATTATTGTTGTTGAAATATTTGATTGTGAAGAAACATTCGATTATATTTTAATTTCTTTATGAATATCCCAAAAGTTTATGGGATGTTCGAGATTGTTATCACTAATTGGTTTTTAGCATTTTCACTAATAACTTCACTTAAAGATAAAGTTGTGTCCGACTTATGTAACTTCATGATTAAAGAGTTAATTAACTTCATCAAGTTTCTAGAGAAGTTTTAAAGTTTTCTGGAATTTACCGGTCATATGTTAGACAATTATACCAAAAATCTTGAAAGTGTTAACTTCATATCACGATTCGAAATTCCCAACTTCGAGACCGTAATGGTTCCTAACATCCATTTACTAGGCAAGCCAACATTAATAAACAAAATAAACTAATTTTTAAAATTTAATTCAAAGCAATGGCATTATTTGATATATAAAATCCAAATTTAAACACATCGTGAATATAAGCAACGTGATACTAACTATTCTAAAAATATGGAGTCACAAGTAAATGAGCAACTAGAAGTCTACAAGCATAGTCTGAAACAAATACAACTGTTCCAAGGAGATAAACAATAAAGAGAGAAAATAGAAAGGGACTTCAAGGTCTGCGAACACCAGCAGATCTACCTCAAGTCTCGAAGTGAATGTGATAAGAACCGACACACATCTAAGCACCACTGGAACCAATACCAGGATCTGCCCAAAAAGTATAGAAATGAAGTATGAGCATAACCGACCCAATGTACTCTGTAATTGTCGAGCCTATAATAATACAACTACATAAAAATCATGCACAAGTATAAGTAAAGCAGCAAATAATAGAAAGAAGAATAAAATATCAACTGAAAGGGGACATGCGAAAGGAAAAGTATCATAAAAATGACAAGTACGAAATCACGAAATAACATCTTCATAAGAAACAATATAACCAAGTAAATCACCAAAATAAGAAATCAAATAAGGCAATGACATGAAATGACACGGTATCACCCTTCGTGCTTTTACTCTTGTCCTAATCATGTAATATTACAAATAAAATTATACAACATCATCCTTCATGATTTTACTCTCAAATCTCTCAATAGGTGATAATGAATGCAAATAAGGCACGACAATACCGTTTGTGCTTTCCTCTCTTTCTCACAATACAACAATACAAATTCGAACAATAAAAATAAGACAGAAAACAATTTCACTTCAATTATAGTACCACGATATCAAACTCAACTTTTAAAATATCCAACATCTTAGGGAGGGAAATACAAAATGAATAATTAAATTGACTAATAATCTAACCTAAGCATGGATAACGTAAGTAACGAAATAATATAATACAAATAAATAAATTTCACTCGCATGCTTTAACGCAATGACAACACATAAATACTCTTCACCTCCCATATACGTTGTCCCCACACATAAAATACGTAGCAAAAATACCAACAAGTCGTAATTCCTCAAGTCAAGATTTAACCACAATACGTACCTCACACTGCAACCTAATCAATGCTCGACTACGGCTTTTCCTCTAGAATTAGTCACCAAACCAATCAAATCTAACTAAATATATTTCATATAATTCAAAATAGGTTTTAGATACGAGTGAAAAGGATCCAATCTTTAATGATTTTGAAAAAGTCAACAAAATTCAACCCTGGGCCCGCTTGGTCAAAACCCGAGATTCAAACCAAAAATCAATTATCCATTCACCTCCAAGCCCAGTTATGTGATTAGTTTTGAAATCCGACCTCATTTTGAGATCTAAGTTGGCATTTGGATATAAGAACTATAAAATTCCAAAAAAAAGGTAAAATATTTTTTCAAGCGAAAATGGTATTTGAAAATTAGAGTTGTGTCTGGACAAGAAGATATTTTTAGGTTGTTTAAATTTTAGTGAGTATTCAGAGTGAATTTTAAAAAACAACTTTTTGGAGTTGTTCAAATTTTCAAAAAAATTCTAAAATTCATCGTCAAGTGAAAATTAAAAATTTTATAGACAAAAACTATTTTCGAAAAAAGTGAAAAAATTTCGAATTTTTTTTTTTAAAAAAACTTATGTCCAAACGGGCTCTAAATCTCAATTTCACAAAATCCCCAATTTCTACCTAAATCCTTAATTCCTAACATGAAAAGCATTGATTAAAGGTTACAAATCAATGAGTAATTATGAAAATATAAGGAAACAAGTTAAATTATAATGACGTCGGAAATTGGTATGAAAAATCTCTTCAAAATCGCCTCAAGGCCGAGCCCAAACTTGAAAATGGTGAAAAAATGAGAAGAATCCCGAGTTTTAGAAGTTTAAATCACTAGGTGTCAGGTGTTCCTTGCATCCGTGAGAAACCTAATGCGAGCGAACCATTAGCGGCTAGAAGGCCTTCGCGGGAAGCCCTTCTCGTTCGCGAAGACTTGCTCCCCTGCCTTCGCGTTTGCGATCCAACACCCACGTTCCCATAAGGTAACCAACTGCCTCGCCTAGAATCCCCTTAAACCTTTGCATTCATGTGTGAATGTCACGTTCGCGAAGGGTAAGCCCTCTACTGCTTCGCGTTCGCGATCAGTTCTCTGTGTTCACGTAGAAAAACTACGCCCATGTTCTAGTTTCCCCTATGTGATCGCGAGAGAGGTTTCTCGATTACGAAGCACATTGCACCAGACATCAACAACAGTAAAAAACCAGAAATTTTTGTAAGTTAAAAATGATTTGTAGCCAATCTGAAACTCACCCGAGCCCCTCGGGCTCCAAACCAAACATGCACACAAGTATAATAATATCATATGAACTCTCTCGTGGAATCGAAACACCAAAATAATACCTAGAACTATGAATTGGACATGGAAATGCGTGAAATTTTCAAATAAACTCAAGAACTTTTAATTTCACAACCGAGCGTTTGAATTCTATCAAACCAACTCTATTTTGCACCAAATTTTGAAATTTAAGTTTTAAATAGTAAAATGGACCTTTACCAAGTCCGGTAACTAAAATCCGAGTCTAGTATCCACAAAGTCAACCTACTATCAAATCTTAAAAATCTTTAAACCTTCAAGTTACTACTTTTCATAAAACCATGTCAATTCAAGTTAGGAACTTCCGAATTCAATTTTGAGCATATGCACAAGTCAAAAATCACTATATGAACACACCGAGATCTCAAAATACCAATTCACGATCGTTTATACAAAATGTTGACAATAGTAACTCAAATTAAATTTTAAAGCCAAAAATCATATTCAAATTTTCACATAAAAACTTTTCAAAAAAGATAGGGACTGTACATAAAAATTGAGAAATACTAAACGGGGCTAATATAGGTCTCGGAACACGTAACTAAAGGCTAAAACTCAAATGACCTATTGGATCGTCACATTCTCAACCTCTATAAGAAACGTTCATCCTCGAATAGACATAGAAAGGTACCAGGATAGGTAAAAGGTGGGGGTATCTACTCCACATATCAGACTTAGACTCCCATATAGTTGTCTCAATGGGCTGACCTCTCCATTATAGGGTAACTCTTAGACCTCACCTTTCACACCTGCCATGCTAGATTAGCCATCACCTCCTCCTCATAAGTAAAATTCTTGTTAAATTGGACTAAGCTGAAATCTAATATATAGGATGCTCACCATGATATTTCTGGAGCATGAAAACATGAAACACGGGGTGAACTGCTGATAAGCTAGGTGGCCATGCAAGCTTGTAGTCCACCTCACCAACTCTCTCAAGATCTCAAAAGGACCAATATACCTAGGTCTCAACTTTTGCTTCTTCCCCAAACCTCATCACACCCTTCATGGGTGAAACCCGGAGCAAAACCCTCTCTCCAACCATGAATGCAACATTACGAACTCTCCGATCAGTATAACTCTTCTGCCTAGTCTATGTTGTATGAAGTTGATCCTGAATCATCTTGACCTTTTCAATAGCATCCTGAACTAAATCAGTACCCAACAACCAAGCCTTTCCCAGCTCAAACCAACTATCAGGAGATTGACACTACCTCTCATATAAGTCCTTATAAGAAGCCATCTGAATACTCGATTGGTACCTGTTGTTGTGGGGAAACTCCCCAAGCGGCAAGAACTAATTTGAAAAAACCTCGAAATCTATAACACAGACGCAAAACATATGCTCCAAAATTTGAATAGTGCACTCGGACTGCCCCGTCCCTCTGGTGGTGAAATGATGTACTCAACCCAACCTGTGTGCCTAACTCATGCTGAACGACCCTCCAGAAATGCAATGTGAATGGTGTTCCCTAAGCAGAAATAATGGACACCGGCATACGTGAAGATGAACAATCTCGCAGATAATCTTAGCCAGCAGCTCTGAAGAATAGGCAGCCGCCACCGGAGAAATGCGTTGAATTGGTTAACCTATCCACAATGACCCATACTGTGTCAAATTCATTAAAAATCCATGGGAGACAACTAAAATATCCATGGTAATATTCTCCCACTTGCACTTGGGAATCTCAAGTCTTCTAGGCAAACCCCCAGGCCTTTGATGCTCATACTTCACGTGCTGCCAGTTCAAACACCCAGCCACATACTCTACTATATCTTTCTTCATTCTTCTCCACCAATAATGCTACCTCAAATCCATATAAATATTGGCAACACCCGGATTAATAGAATATTGCAAACTATGGGCCTCCTCAAGTATCAACTCACGAAGCCCTTCCACATTGGGCACACAAATTCGAACCTACATCCGCAACACCCCATTATCTCCAATAGAAACCTCCTTGGCATCACTATGCTGGATCGTGTCCTTAAGGGCAAGAAAATGAGGGTCTTCATATAGACTCTCTCTAATGCGCTCATACAAAGAAGACCAAGAAATCGTGCAAGCAAGGACCTATCTAGGCTGACAAACTGATTGGCCAAGGCTTGAAAATATGATGGTAGCTGCCTCTCACCAACTAGAATATATGCAAGGCTACCTATACTCACATCCTTTCTACTCAAGACATCAGCCACCACATTAGCCTTCCCGAGATGGTACAAAATAGTGATATCATAGTCTACTAACAACTCTAATAACCTCCGCTACCTAAATAAAAATTCAGATTCTTTTGCTTGAACAAGTGTTGTGGCTCCGATGATCTATGAATACCTCGCATGATACATCATATAGGTAATACCTCCAAATTCAATACGTGAACTATACCTGCAAACTCTAACTCATGAATAGGTTAATTCTTCTCATGAACCTTTAAGTGTCGAGATGCGTACGCAATCACCCTGCCATCATGCATCAATACTACACCAAGCCCAATACGTGATGCATCACAACACGGTAAAGGATCCTAAACCCGTAGGAAATACCAACACTAGAGTTATAATCAAAGAAGTTTTAAGCTTCTGAAAGCTCAACTCACACTCATCGAACCACTTGAATGGGAAACCCTTCTAGGCCAATCTAGTAAATGGGGTTGTAATAGATGAAAACCCCTCCATGAATCGGTTATAATAACCCACCAAACCCAGGAAGCTCTGAATCTCTGAAGCTGAAATAGGTCTAGGCTAGTTCTCAACTGCCTCAATTTTCTTAGGAACCACTTTAATGCCCTCAGAAGATACCACATGCCCTAAAAAGGCAATCACATCCAACCAAAACTCACACTCTAAAAACTTGGCATATAACTAACTATCTCTTAAGGTCTAAAGTAAAATTTAATGATGCCGCTCATGCCCCTCTCAAATCCGAGAGTATACCAAAATATCATCAACGAAGACGATAAAAAAAGAATCCAGATACGGCTTGAATACCGGTTTATCAAATGCATAAATGTTGCTGGGACATTTGTCAGGCTAAATGACATCGTTAGGAACTCATAATGATCATACCGAGTCCGAAAAACTATCTTAGGGACATCTGATGCCCTAATCTTCAACTGATGGTAGCCGAATTTCAAATCAATTTTCAAAAATACGTTGGCACCATAAAGTTGGTCAAATAAGTCATCAATCCTCAAAAAAGGATACTTGTTCTTGATCGTGACTTTTTCAACTGTCGATAATCAATACATATCCTCATCGTACCATCTTTCTTCTTCACGAACAACACTTGTACACCCTAGGGCAAGACACTTGGTCTAATGAATCCCTTATCAACCAAATCCTGCAACTGCTCCTTCGGTTCCTTCAAATCAGTAGGGCCCATATGATATGGTGGAATAGAAATTGACCGAGTCCATAGAGCCAAGTCAATTCAAAAGTTGATATCTCTTTCGGGTAGCATCCCCAACAAATTTGAGGAAACACCTCTGGAAACTTACACACAATTGGTACTGAATCCATGGAAGGAATGTCCGCACTAGCATCACGAATAGAAGCCAAATATGATACACATACCTTCTCCACCATATCATTAGCCTTCACATAAGAAATAACCTTACTAGTAGAATGGCCAGTAGTCCCTCTCCACTCTAATCGAGGAAACTTTGTCATGGCTAAGGTCACCGTCTTGGCATGACAATCCAATAGAGCGTGATAAGGGGACAACCAATCCATGCCCAAGATAATATCAGTCCACCATATCAGGAAGTAGAAGACATACACTAGTCCCAAGAGTCCCGATAGAAATCACACACGAGCAATAAACACGATAAAAACAATAGAATCTCCTACAGGTGTGAACATTTATATAGGAGCACTGAAAGAATCACGAGGCGAAACCAGATATGAAGCAAAATAGGATGACACATAAGAATTAGGAGAACCCGGATCAAATAGAACTGAAGCATCTATAATGGCAAACTAGAATAGTACATGTGACGACGACGTTAGATGACTCTACCTCAGTTCTAGTTAAAAATGCATAAAAACAAGACTGGGCCGCACCACTCTAACCTCCGCCTCTCGGACGACCTTTAGTTGGATTCCATCCACCTCTAATAGCCTGACCTCTACCTCTAATGGCCTGAACTCCACCTCTAGCAGCATGACCCCCGCATCTTGCTGGCTAAACGGATGGTGAAGTAACAACTTTGGGAACTATCGCACGAGAACTCTGTTATGGCATGTCGCCCATGTGACTTAGAGCAAAATCTAGAAATGTGCATCAGATCTCTAAAAGTATAATAAGCCCTCAACTGTTGTGACTTCTGACCATGGAACTGGCCTTGTCGACCCGAATAACCACTATAATAACTCTAGATTGGAGGTACATTAATAGGACCTGATGGTGCGCTATAGGCTAGCTGCTTAAGATGAGACCCATAAGAACCATAACTACCCGAGGCACAGTGGGTTGCCTGAAGCCCTGACTAAATCGGTCTAGGAGGATAGCCTCTACCAAACGAACCTTTGCCTTCAGACGAAGCACCACTAAAACCACCGAAATGATGAGGCCTCTTCTCAGATACTTCCCCCTATCCTGAAAATGAACTATCTCGATTCGCCTAACATTCTTTAAGACACTTCAAAAAGAAATATCATATCCGGTCTCCTTGGCCATATGTAGCCTAATGGTAAAAGTAAGTCCATAAATGAAACTCTGAACACTCTCCTCTCAGTAGGGAGTAAGATAATTGCATAGCGAGATAAGTCTACAAATTGGGTCTCAGAACACCACTGAAGTGAATAAGGAAGAGATTTGCAAACTTATCCAACCTCATCAATCCCTCAGAAGACATCACGAGCCTCGCTCCGGTCTGTGTAGCAATAAGAGGCTAAACTACCCCAACTGGCTCGATTGCTTGAGTCTGATATTTGGGAGCCATCTATTCTGGATTGTGAGTAGTGAGAGTTTGTGCTCCTTCCCTAGCCTAAGAGATAGATGGTGCCACCAGAAATACAACGATATGGATCACACTCTCCATAATACATACTAAATGGATTAGAGCATCCTAAATCATGAGAGTGACTACAAATCCCCCCGGGTCCTGAAGGAGTCCGACTAGTGTAGTCTGAGCTGAGATCTTCTTCTAAAGATCAATCGGAGGCTCCATAGTGGGTACTGCTACACGAGCTCTAGGCTGAGATCTGCCTCTGCCTTGGCCTTTGGCTCGACCTCGACATCGACCTTGGCCTGTACCACTAATAGTAGATACAACAGAGGGATTCAGCTTCAGCCCGACTCTACATGTTGTGCGTGTTCTCACCATCTGCAAGAAAACATGAACAAAATTATTCAAACATCAATGATAAAATAAAATCGCACAAAATAAAAAAAAATAAGTGAAATTTTCCTAAAACTCCATAGCCTCTAGACATCCGGAGTCATGAAAATATGAGCAACTAGAAATCTACAAGCATAGTCTGAAATAAATACAACTATTCGAAGGAGATAAACAGTAAAGATAGGAAATGAAGGGGATTTCAAGGTGTCACGCCCCAAATCGAGGAACATGACCGGCGCCTGACCGGGTTGCCCCAGTCAAGCGGACCTGGGTGCCTTTCATTCCCACGCGTTACCCCTGTGTTGATTGTTTCTCATTAACCAAATATCTCACTAACCATGAATGATTTCACATTAAACAAATAAAACCATACGAGTGATTCATTAACAAGTTTGCAGTTTTTACAACGCCCGACATAACATAATGTATACATAAGACTGGAGTCCCACAGTTTACATGTCTACAGAGCCTCTAGGATACAAAAAAGGGAATACAATACTTGCCGGTAACAAGGCTCCGGCTATACCTTTCAAAAACCAAAATGAAATCCAAACCGAAGTGGCAAGAACCACACAAGGCCCCAAGGAAGAAAGGGGCTCACCAAAATGGGCAGTGGAAAGAGAAGGATACTACTGCCGATGAGCTGAAGTGCCTGCTACTGATCCACCTACAATCATAACACGAATGTAGCGCCCCCGGCAAAAAGGGACGTCAGTACACTTGAATTGTACTGGTATGTATGGACAAACTTTGTCCCAAGTAAACTCAAGCCATTAAATTACATCAACAATTAATTAAGCCAACCAACCATGTTTCCACATTTTCCTCATTTCAAATAATTCTCAACACAAAGCACTTTCTACGATCAACCAATTTAACAATAACCAATCAATCACATAAAGCACAAGTAGTCAAACAAAGGGGCAATCAGTGCCCCACAGGTTGCAAACTCTCCTGCTGTCTCCTTTCACAATTTCACATTATTGATTTTTGTATCAATTTTCAATAGCGATTTCGATCGCTTTCCATCCTTATTGCCCCTGACCACCCTTATTACCTCGGCCACCCTTATCACCCCAACCCACACCTTATTTCCTCATGTTGCGGCGCGCAACACGACCCCGCCTTATAGTTTAAAACACAACAATTTCAAACAGCAGATAAGGTACTACACACAATTTCAACAAGTTCAAATAAGCAACTTGCACATTGTTTCATGTTCTCAATTACTTATCAAGCCAATATCACAACCAAGTTACAATATTTCCATAATCAAGAATATTCACACAAGTATGTTCAACAATTTTCCACAATTCAAGTGTTTCATCTCTTTCCACAATAAACCAATTCTCGAGTGTTTCGTTTCCTTTCCACAAGGTGCCATATAGGCCATCATAAGTATTATTCACAATTCTTTACCCAATTCAACTCTCATTTAACTTTCGGTTCATATTCTATACCACATCACTCATATTTCAACAACAACTTTGAGAATTTCACACAATTTGTCAAATTAACATTAACCAAGCAATTTTCACACATATAGGCGATTTCACAAGAATCAAAATTAGCCATACATACCTGGTGATGAGTTTTCTTCCTACTTTATGCTTACCCAAGATATCCTACTCTTGCTAACCTTGTTCTTGAAAACTCTTACTTCTACTCACTTCTTTTTACTAGAAATCAAGTTCAATAATCATGCATGAGTGTGAAAATTCTATTTTCAAAAGCTATTATATGCAAACCTCTCTTTACCCAATTAAAACTGAAAATCAAAGAAAATAGTTAGGGTTTTTACCTTGAAAACATTGGGGAAGTTGAATCCTTGCCCTAGGATCCCTTGGAATTAAGTGGTTGGAACAATCTTTGAAGATGAAGAACTTCTCTCTCTAAAACCCCTCTACTCTCTCTCTAATTTTGGTAAGATGATATGAGAAAATGAGGGTGAAAGGTGTTATAATAAAGAAGAGATCGGGTAAAAATGTTACAAAAATCTGGATCGGGTCAATTATGCGGTGCACTTTGCGACCGCAGAATCAACATGCGGTCCGCATAGTGATCGCAGAATGGCCTCAAAATTACACAGGTTCTGTTACAGAATGCGACCAATATGCGGTCCGTATTCTTAATCTGCGGTCGCAAAATACACCGCAGATTCACTATGCGATCGCATATCGACCGCATTTTCAACACGATTTTGGGAAACTCTCTGGTACGCTTTGCGGCAAGAATGCGGTCCGCATAACAGGTTTGCGGTCGCATTCTTGACCGCATATTTGACACTTTTCTGGAAAACTTTATTCTCTACATTTTTGACACTTAAATCACTACCAAGGGTCCGAACCGCGGCGAGCTATTCTACGCATTCCTAACACATTATTCGGACCTTGACACCACAGCTACTAGGTTTTATGCACAAAAATTTTACGGGGCCTTACACAAGGTCTCCGAATGCCAGCAGATCTACTCAAGTTTACGATGTGAACGTGATATGAGCCAACACACCTCTAAGCTCCGTTGGGACCAATACTAGTATCTGCACAAGAAGTGCAGAAATTTAGTATGAGTATAATCGACCCAAAGTACTCTGTAAGTGTCGAGCCTACCTCGACGAGGTAGTGACAAGCCTATAATAAGACATCTATGTAAAAAACCTGTGCAAGTATATATAAAGCATCAAATAACAAAAAGAACGATAAAATATTAACTGGTAGGGGACATACAAAAGGGAAAATATCATAAAAATGGAAAGTGCGAAATCACAAAATAACATCTTCCGGAATAAGAAACAGTATTACCAAGTAAATCACCAAAATCGAAAATCAAATAAGGCGATGATATGAAAATGGCACGGCATCACATTTTCTGCTTTTACTCTCGTCCTCAGCATAAAATATCATATATGAAATGGCATGGCATCAGCCTTCGTGATTTTACTTTCAAATCTCTTAATAGATGATAATGAATGAAAATAAGGAACGACAACACCCTTGTGCTTTCCTCTATTCCGCATTAAGCAACAATACAAATTCGAATAATAAAAATAAGGCAGGAAACAATTTCACTTATTTTATAGTGCCACGATTTCAAACTCAACTTTCTAAATATCCAACATCTTTGAATAAACAATAAATACGAAACAAATAATTAAAAGAAGTAATAATCTAACCTAAGCATGTAATTAACGAAATAATATAATATAAAGAAATAATTTCCACCCACATACTTAACTCAATGACAACGAATAATATTCCTCACCTCACATATATGTTGTCTCCATACATAAAATATGTAGCAAATAGACCAACACGTTTGAATCCCTCAAGTCAAGGTTAACCACGATACTTACCTCACACCGCAACCAAATTAATGCTCAACCGTGACTTTTTCTCTAGAATTAATATCCAACCCAATCAAATCTAACCAAATATAGTTCAACTTAATTAAAATAAGCTTTAGAAACTACTCACGAGTAAAATAAAGTCAATCATTAATGATTTTAGAAAAAGTCAACCCCATGCCCCAAGTCAAAACTCAAGCTCCAGACCAAAATCCTATTATCCATTTACCCCCGAGCCAAGTTATGTGATTAGTTTCGTAATCCCTCAATTTGGGGTCTAAATTTTAAATTTTCGAAGTCCCCAATATCTATCTAAATTCTTAATTTCTGCTATGAAAAAACATAGATTAAAAGTTAAAAATCAATGGGTGTTTATGGAAATGCACTTGTTAAATTCTACTAACCTATAAAGTTGGGATGAAAAATCTCCTCAAAATCGCCTCTCGTTCGAACTCGAACTTGAAAATGGTGAAAAATGAGAAGAATCCCGATTTTTACGAGTTTAAATCACTAGGCGTCAGGTATTCTTTGCGTTCGTGAGACACCTGACGCGATTGCGAAGCATTTCCGGCCAGAAGGCCTTCGTGTTCGCAGGAAACCCTTCGTGCTCGTGAAGGATTGCTCCCCCTGCCTTCGCGTTTGCGATCCGACGCCCGCGTAGGGTAACCACTTGCCTCCCCCAGAATCCCCTGAAACATTCGCATTCGTGTGTGAATGGTCGTGTTCCCGAAGGGTAAGCCCTCTGCTGCTTTGCGTTCGTGACCAGTTCTCCGCATTCACGTAGAAGAATTCTACCCTTGTCCCATTTTCCCCTTCGCGATCGCGAGAGAGGCTTCGCGATCACGAAGCACATTGCACCGAAGAACAACAACAGTCAGAAACAAGAACTTTTTGTAAGTTAAAAATGGTCTGCAACCTATTCGAAACTCAACCAAGGCTCCCGGGCTTCAAAACAAACATGCACACAAGTATACTACATCATACGCACTCGCTTGCACGATTAAAATACCAAAATAATACCTAGAGCTACGATCAAGCATCAAAATACGTAATTTTTTTAAAGAAACTCAAAAACTTCCAATTTCACAACCGAGCATCCGAATCCTATCATACCAACTCCATTTTGCACCAAATTTTGCAATAATAAAAGGGACCCTATACCAAGTCCCGAAACTAAAATTCGAACCGGGTAGCCATAAGTGAGCCTATGGTCAAACCTAGGAAATTTTTAAACCATCGACTTATTAGTTTTCAACAAATCAAGTTAGGGGCTTTTGAATTCAATTCCAGGCATATGCCCAAGTCCAAAATCACGAAACGATTCCACCGAAATCATTAAAATATTAATATAGGGTCATTTAGATAAAATGTTAACCTTAGTCAACTCAAGTTATTTTTAAACCCAAAAAATATATTTTCTTCAAATTTTTACGTAAAATCTTTATGGAAAAAGATACGGACTATGCACACAAATCTAAAAATATTTAACGGAGCTAATAGTGATCTCAGAATATAAAAATAAGGGCTAGAACTCAAATCAATCTATCGGATAGTCAAACTTCGAATTCAGGAACCATTTGATAGTCTGTGACTCATTAGTTACTTTGTACAAGTCCAATTGAACCCATTATACTCTGTTAGTCAGTGACTCATTAGCTTAGTTGAACGTAACAACTACTTTGTTAATCTGTGACTTATTAATTACTTTATACGAGTTCTACTGAACTCGCTATATATAAATATATACATATTTCAAAGAAAAATATTTTGATGTGTGTAATAATGAAGATCACATTAATTTTGAATCCATTAACTCTAGATTTTAGATACGCCTCTAGCCAAAATTTCATACTTTTGATAATTTTCTCTTTTGCAAATTAGAAGTCCATTCTCAGTCATTTGATTGTAAGTCTTCAGGGCTCATAAGTTGGTTATCCTCTATAAGCAGTGATAAGATCGTAGATAGCCTGGGCAAATTGGATAACATTGAAGATAACCTCAAATTATCTAGCAGATTGTTAACTCACTCCAAGGCCAAGAATGTTCAAGGACTGCACGTTAAGGAGCGTTTTACCCTACTGTGGAATTTTCCGGCGCGAATCTAGATTAGCCGGACCCCAGTATGGATACATGATATCGAGTGAGAAAATAAAATAAAAAATAAAAAAAGGACTGCTTGCTAAAGAGCTACATGAGTTCTAACAATTGACTAGAAGTTTTTAGAGAGCCACTTTGAGGATCGTGCAAAAATACCACATTTGGATGCTTGCAGATAGTGAAGAACAAGTTTGGGAGAAAATTGAGTAGTTGCGCCTTGCAGCCAGAGAGCGCACTTGAGCGTGCGCAGCACACATACTGTGTGCAGTGCACACAAGGGGCAGAGCCACGGGAGTCCTTGCACGAAGTCGTGCGCGCTTCAAGTGCACGAAGCGCTCATGACCCTGACAAGTTAGTTTTGAATAATTAACTTTGGAACTTTTCATACTATCCATTACGTATTTACGATGGCCCACGGTTATTTCATTAGTCAATTAGCGTATTTTGATACAAAAAGAATTCTTGAGAGAGATTTGGAACCTCTTGATTTGAGTTTGACTTTGAATTCCTTTAGTTATATCTATGGCTTCTACTTTATCGTTTTTTTTGGAGACGATCAAATTAGGTATGATTGTTGCTTAAGACGTTCACTTAGGATTATAGATTTCCTTTTTTGTTTTGATAAATCAAACTATTTTCGATTACTATCTTAATTTTTGTATTTAATTATTTGTTTTTATATTCTGTTGTTCTGCTTAACTCGGATTATATCAAGCAACCATTAATATTAATTTTCTTTATAATTGGTTCTTTAGAAACATTTCTTTATTGGCAACTTGCATTGATTGGTGATTTCCAAGTGATTTCTTCAGTATTTTCTATGATTTTATTAAAGATAATCGTTAAGAGTAGTTGTTATTTTATAATGTTTTTTAATACATTTTGTAGTTAAAATGTCAGCATCATAGTCATTACTCTGACTATCAAAATAATTATTCAATATATAATCTGACGAAGAAGAAGAAGTAAGAAACAGAGGAAATAATCAAAAGGATTGTGACAAAGAGTGGACTGAATGGAGGAATTTACGTGTGTGCACATGGAGGGGTCTTCTTTTTGCAGTCCTTTCTGAATTTTAACTGAAAATGACAAGCAATAAGTAAGTATTACTAACAATTGATCCTTTAAGTTAAGTTGTAGCACTAGACATTTATTCCTAATTAATTAGTACTATTTTGTTACACTTTTCATTTCAATTTATGCAAAGTTTTTTACTGTACGCGAAGTTTTAAAAAATAAGTAAAACATTAAAAATTTGTGATGTTAATCAAGTCATAACTTTTGTATTGTTATAATTTTTTAGAAAAATGGGTAAGTACTCTTTGACCTATAACCGTATTTTTAACTACACTCTTTATCTTTGCAGAGATTTGACTACTCCTCCCTCCCCATAAAAACTAAGTTTGACAAATGAGGCTTGCTCAGTTGGTAAGCACCTCCACCTACAACCGTTAGGTCTTGGGTTCGAGTCACCGTGGAGGAGAAGTGTGGAAACACTATAGATCCTCCTAATTTGGGAGGGGTTTAAAAAAAAAAAAATGGAAGTAGTATACTCGTAGTGCTGGTGTGACATAAAGAGTGTATGCGACCCTCCTTGAGAGATGAGAAAGAGAGATGATGCTGGAATTTTATTTTAATAAAATGTACTATTTTAATTATTTTTTTTTCTTTTTCTTTTCTTTCCGACACTTTTGTTACTTATAGATTGGCCGAAAATTAGCTCCATCATTCTCCATATTTTCCGGCGAGATTGATTTGAACATTTTATTCTTTCCTCTCCATATTACACTACACTTTATAGATGATTAGTGCTATTTCTAATCCTTCACTCAGTATTTTTAAACTTTTAATTGCAATTGCTTCTCATAGAAAGGAATGAGAAAAATATCGTCCCAAGATCAATTTTCAATTAAACCTAGAAAAAGCACACAAAAAGACTAAAGAAGAAAAAGGGTTTTGATTGTTAGTTACAAAAAATATTCTCGCCTTGCTTGCTGTTTCCCAATTGGGGCCTTCGGTCTTTCACTGCTTCAGATAGTGAGGTAGGGGAGGGGAATCCTATTTTTTTTAATTAATCAGCTTTACATAAAAGAGAGAACAAGGAAAAAAAATTTGATTGTTGATTGTTATTGAGTTTTCTAGGAACTCATCGTTTTTTTAACTGCTTCTTCAACCAAAAAAATTTCGTTGCTTCACTCATGGGTTGACAATGGAAGAAGGATGGGATTGTGAAAAGGGAAAATATTTTTAAAAAATATACAAAACGTGAGTTGGGAAAAGAAGTAAATGGGGAAAAAACAAGAAAAAATGATTTTAGTAGGAAATGCATATGTCGTGCCCGTGTATTTCGCCACCAGATACAAATGTGATAGTAGCATTTCAAGATGATACTAATTTCATTTAAAAAATGTTTAGAGGACTAATAGGACCGCCGCCAAAATAAAGTGTATAGTTATAAATCCGACTATAGGTCAGAAGGGTACTTATGCATTTTCCCTATTTTTTTTTAAACTAAGCATAATATTAAGCAATTCATGGTAATTGTGGTAACTATAAAAACTTTGAGAGAAAAGAATTTGAAAGACGATGGCGGACCTAAGATTTTTAAGTCATGTGCGCTGCCTTAATACAACAACAACAACAACCCAATATATTCCACAAGGCGGGGTCTCAGGAGGGTAATATGTAGACAGGCCTTACCTCTACCCGAGAGGGCAGAGAGGCTATTTCCAATCGACCCTCGGCGCATGAAAAAAAGGCAAACAAAAACAAAAAACAAAAACCGCATTAGTTACTCCAGCATACACCTCATAAAAATTATCTAAACATAAGATGCATATGTACCATAAAGAAACGGGCATGCAATGATATCAAAACAGTAACTACCAAAAATGGCTACCAAAAGAGAATACAAACTAATCATCAGTTGTATCGACCCTACCACGCCTCACCCACGAGAAAAAAGTACGGGAAATCTAGAAGCCCCTATCCTACAACCCTGATACTAGACCTCCAGACTTTCCTATCAAGGGTCGTGTCCTCGGAAATCCGCATCCTGGCCATGTCCTGTCTAATTACCTCTCCCCAGTATCTCTTAGGCCTCCCTCTGCCTCGCCTCACACCGACCACCGCTAGTCGCTCACAACTCCTCACCGGGGCGTCGGGGCTTCTCCTCCACACATGCCCGAACCACCGAAGTCTCGCCTCTCGCATCTTCTCATCCACCGGGGCCACCCCCACCTTCTCCCGAATAACTTCGTTCCTAATCTTATCTAACCTGGTGAGCCCGCACATCCACCTAAGCATCCTCATCTCCGCCACCATCATCCTCTGAACGTGAGATTTCTTCACCGGCCAACACTCCGTCCCATACAACATGGCCGGTCTAACCACAACTCTATAAAACTTCCCCTTGAGTTTCTGTGGCACTTTCTTATCACACAAGACTCCTGATGCAAGCCTCCACTTCGACCACCCCGCCGCTATACGGTGAGTGATATCCCCGTCTATCTCTCCGTCCCCTTGGATCACCGATCCAAGGTATCTGAAACTATCCTTCTTGGCTATGGCCTGCCTTAATCTAGAATTATTTTCTAAGATTGAGTGCGTAGACAGTACCTTTATATGTTATTACTAGTTTTCAATATATAATATATAATATAGTGTTTGGATAAATTAATGTAGGTTCGTCATTGAGAAAGTACTTATTTTTTTTACGGGCTAAAAACGAAATAAGTTTACGTAAACTAACAAAGAAGTTTTATGTATTATTAAAAAATTATGTGCATTTATTTTCATAATGTAGCACTTGAATGAGATGGAACCTGGATGTGTCAGGGTGTGTTTTTCTACAAGGAAAAATAATTTTCCGAAATTTTTTTGATGAAAAAGTCATTTTCTTGTTTAATGTGATGTAAGTCATTTTTCATAAAAAACATTTTCCACCAAAATGGTAAAAAATGGCTTCCTTCACTTAATAAGGGAAGTTATTCTCGTTTAACTTCATATTACTTACTTTAACTAACTTGTAGATTTATTATTAATCTGTTACTCAAGCATTTAATCAAAACATCTGCGATTTAATTTGCTAATAATTTATTACTTTTTATGTATACTCTTTAAAAGAATATTTCTCATTCACCCACGAAAAAGAGGATCACATATTTTCTAAGAAATAACTCTTCAAAAAACTATTTTTCTAGAAAATATTGAACTGATAATTATACGCAGAGCATGTACCAACTTTCTGGTATTAATTAAGGGTGGACGATAATTAATTGTCTGTTAACTACATTGAATTTGAAGCAGTTTTCATGTGTTAGTTGTGTTCGCACCGAGAACCTCATATTCTCCTCTAAAATTAATGGCATTAATTAGTTCCATAACCAATTGAGCTAGTGGTCCATCCCTAAATTTAGCAAGGACCAATGGGAAAATTAAGCAAAGCTTCTACTCTCTCCGTTCACTTTTACTTGGTATATAATTTTTTATTTTTACTTATCACTTTACGTATATTAAGATAAGACAAAACAAATTTCCTGTTAATGCAAAGTTCGTGTGATGGAGATACTCAACAGAAAGAAGCGGGACAAAGATAGAAGATGGATAGAAGAAGTATATAGCTAAATAGAAACTAGGAAATACTTGTACAGAATATACAAATAGACTTACTTGTCTTAGTTGATGATCGGATATAATTACGTATTTTAGCCGCTTATTACACTCTAATTTACAGCACTTTAATTGAGTTTGAGCTTTAATCGCTAGTGTTTTGCACTAATTGTGTGTTTTATGCTTTGTAGGAGTAATCGAGCGATGCACATATTATGTAATGAATTCAAGTGATTTGGAGCTTTAAAGTTTGAGTAAAACCTTATGGAATTAAGTCGGGATCGTGTTTGGGGGACAACAGATCATGGTTAGATGAACGAAGAATCGAGTAGGTAGATTGCGCAATGTCTAGTAAAATAGATATAACTTTTCTCTTAAAATTCTGTTTTGTCTCCATAATATGTGGTTGGAAAGCTAGCTCAAAGGTCTATAACTCTCGTGTTTTACGTTTTTTCAAATTCGGAATGTAACAGGGTGAAAAATTCGCAATAGCACGCCCAAATGCGTTGTGGCGCTAAACAATGAGCGGCCAAGACAGAACCTCAGCAAACTAGCGCGCCCAGGTGCGCAGCAGCGCTAGTTAAGCCCGGGAAAAGTATCCCTTTTTACATTGGAGAAGGTACAATTATTTGGGCACAACCCTACTTGTTATATATACATAGGAGAACGTTTTTAGAGCAATTTTTTACCAAGGAAGAGTACAGAGCCGCTGTGGAGGTCGGGTTTCATCTTTTCTTCCACCAACTTAGACTATTATGTTTTTTTGTGTGATTTATTCTTTTGATACCATGTCTATGTGGAGCTAAACTTCACGTTCTAGGGTTGTGGTTCTTTCATGACTATTGTTATTCGAATATTGATTTTGATTTCTTAGTTTATTATATTGATTTATTTATTCAATCATGCACTTAATTATTTGATTGTTTGATCACTAATTGAATACTATCTACGAATCTAGAATTGAACTCGAAAGTGGGAATTTTAGATTGCATATAGGATTGAATAGAGCAAGCTCTTGAACATGGGCCTCAGGGAACGGATTCGCAGTTAGGATAGACATATACCTAATTGCCTTACTTAGTTGATTTATAGAAATTATAAATGCGTTCTTGTTGATTCTAATTCCATAGACATATAGGAGTTAGGTTAGCTTGAATAGGCGAGTAAGAACTCGACAGATTCTTATGAGCAATATTAACCTTGTTAACTAATAAACTAGATAAATTAGTTAGTTAATTCAATTGGAGAATACAATAGGAATGTTAGATAGCCCATAACCCTAGATCAATTTCATTATATTGATATCATATATATATATATCTACTCTTTCTCTCTGTTAAAAGTTTATTATTTGTTCTTATTTATTTTAATTAGTTTAGAATCAAATACTTCTAGGTTAAATTCTTGTATAGATAATTAGGATAGTCTAATTTAGTTAATAGCTAATCATAAGTCCTCGTGGGATCAACATCCGACTTTTAGTCACTTTATTACTTGACGACCGCGTGCACTTGCGTGTGCGTTTGGCCGCAACAAATTTTTGGCGCTGTTGCCGGGGATTTAAAAATTAATACTAGATTCGATTTTTTTACTTTTTGCCTATTCATGTTTTTTTAAAAAATATAGTTTAGTATTTTGTTATCTTAGTTGACATGGAAAATTGGAATGAGAATTTGTCAAATATTGGTTATTCTTATTATAGTGATCCTTGTCCATATTATGGAGGACCACACTTGTGACAAAATTGTACTTTTCAATTTGATATGTGAAATTTTTGTAATATGTGTGGTGGTCAAGGTGGCCATTGGGATGGTTGTCCTAATTCTTATTATCCTTCTCAGAGTTCTTATTATAATGTTTTAATAATATTTATGAGTATGATCGGAGCAAGGAAGTGGAGGATATGGAAAGTATGGCTCGTATTATGGACATGATGAGGCAAGTAGTCAAGCTACAAGATAAAAATCGAAAGGCTGCACAAAAAATTAGTGCAACAATCATGAGAATGAAGGCCGAGGCGGAGGAAGTGGCTGAAGAGAGCGAGTTCCCACCAGAAAATAATTTTGAAGAAGCAAATATAGTGAGCCAATCTTGGCTAGAGGTACAAGCTCAACTTATGAAATCTCATGAGTTTCTCCGTGATGGTCTTTTAAATATGACAGAACAACTATAGAAATAAGAACTGAGCTCAGGCAAGAGATAGACCAATTTGGCTCAGATATCCATGACTTGCATGCTCAATTGAATAAAAAGGTTGAGGCGTCTGATGCCCTACAACTAATTTTTGTGAATACTGAACAACTTGTCGAGCGAAAAGAGGAATTCCAACTTTTCGACCAAAATATTATTAATGATGCGAAGGTTGACGAAGAGTGCAAAAATGAGGATGTCAACAGTAATGCAATTGTGGAGTTGGAGCGTATTGGACCTTATTCTAAATATTTTTCAACATTGTGTTTGGTTGGTGACATAAGAATTGATCCATTCGAGCACATTGAGGAGTTAATGGATGAGGAACAAAGTGTTTATATTCTGAAATTTGCAGTGCCAAGGAGGAAAAATGGCATTCCTCATGTAAGGGCCAAGAAGTGCAGGATGCGATATTTATTGCTTGGTTTCTTTATTTTCACACCATCGCCTCATGAACGTGATAGAAAAATTGATGCAAAATCGGAGGCGTAATTTATATCCTCAAAGTGGAAGGAAAAGTGGTGAAAGTGATGGCGTCGTGCCGCGACGTTAAATCAAGCGCTTGTTGGGAGGCAACCCAATTTTATTTTTTCTTTGGTTTATTTTATTTATTTATTGAGTTTTTTTTTGTAGTATTATTTTTGTATTTTGTAGGACTACTAGTATGGTGTCAAAGCCAATAGGCATGTGCAAAAGAGAGCAGGTGGTTAAAACTAAGTGTGAGGTACCCGCACAAGGAATCATACGTGGGGGAAGTCTGAGTATCCCGTGAGCTGCTAATGCTTCGGCCTTTAGCCTACCAGGGAGTCTATTTTACCCTCTTATTATTTTTAGTGTGAATTGAGGACATGGCACAATTTTAAGTGTGGGGTGATGAGATTGTCTGGGTGATTTTATGTACTATGTAAGCTTAGTTATAGTACTCGTTCTTAGTGTAGTAATTTTTTTTTTATTTTTTTTAAACGAAAAAAAATTATAAAATTTAGACTTTTCCCGACAATGAATTTTGAGGACAACTTTATTGAGGGATTAAAGTCTAAACAAAAAATACAAAAATATTCTTTTAGCTTTCTTTAGGTAGTAATACCCGTGATTTTTCTTTGTGCCTCGATTTTTTTCCACGGGATGTAATTTGAACCGGGTGGTAGTATCTTTTTATTTTTATTATTAGAGTAGATTAGAATTTAGGGAATAAATAGAGGAAGAATGATGAACCTGGGCGCCCTTGACTTGTTTGATAGTAGCATATTTAGGCTTTAGCATGTGTAGTATCTTCCCTATGATTTGAAATTATTGATGATACCTTGCTTAGTAGGATAACATGTCTTGTGATGCCTATGTCTCGTTTTCTTGACTTATGTTCACTTTGTGTTTCATGCTTAATATCTCGTAGCTTCGTGAATACTTGCATTTGTTTTAGAGTCGGAATGAGACCGTTCTTAGTGAGTCATGTGCGCCATGTGTGGTGAGGTTTTGTATAGTCCATGTTGTGTACTTGCATCTATAACTTGCCCGGTATGTGAGTTGAAGCGAAATTTTAGGTGTTGCTCGGTTTGAAAAATAATTTTAGGCTTTCTTTGATCATTTTGAGCTTAATTGCTTATGCCAAATAAAATCTATCCCTAGTCAGCTCTTTTGAGCCTATGGACTTTTATTTGGCACCCACATTACAAGTCTATATCCTTTTTGTTCTTAATTGATATCTTTGATCCTTTTATCTCTTAAAGCACTTTAATTGTGAGATGAGCGCTAAAAGAAGTAAGAAGGGACTAAGTGTGGGGTGGCTTTTGAGTTGAACAAATAAAAGAAAGAAGAGTGCACTTATTTTTTTAAAATAATACACCACCAGCAAAAATTGAAAAAAATAATTAGAGATGAATACATTATTGGCTTGTTATTGTCGGTGGATATGAATTAATGTATTGTTTAAAGAAGAAGGGAGCATTTTTGGCTTGATATTATTTGTGAAAGTGAAGTAGATTGAAGAATTTATGCTTAAAGTTGATTATGTGTTAAAGTTCTTAGGAGAGTTAGTCACTATTCCTAAATATATCCTACCGTCCCTTAGCCCACATTACAACCATGAAAAAGTCCTAATTGATTTTATATCGAGTGAGCTTACATTAGTAGAGATTTACATTATGGGCAAGCCTATGGTACCAAGTGCATATATATATATATATATATATATATATATGAGTCTTTAAACTATATTTGATCATGAGATTTGATTGTGTGGGTTCAATGTATTATCTTATTCTTGTTGTGAGGGCACATGGCTTCATGAAGGATATGTAACATTATTAGACTTCTCTAGGATGTTGGGTATTCAAGCCATGAGTGTATTGTGACATTTAGTTGGTTTTTGAGGCTAGGGTTTTTGTGAGCTTATTGTCTTTGTTTGAATATTTTTGAAGAGTGACATAAGTAAAGAGAAGTGTATGATGATTGCATAAGCTAAAGTTTAATTGTTACTATCAACCATAATCATTGGTGTAGTGTGCTTCGAATGTGTTAAGTGCTCATAGATAGAGTAAATATTTGGTTGACACAAGGAAGAGCAACGTTTAAGTGTAGGGTGTTGATGATAGGCTGTAATTACGTATTTTAGATGCTTATTACACTCTAATTTACAATATTTTAATTGAGTTTGAGCTTTAATCGCGAGTGTTTTGCACTAATGGTATGTTTTATACCTTGTAGAAGTGATTCCGAGCTATATATATATATTATGGAATGAATTCAAGTGATATGAAGCTTTAAATTTTGAGTAAAAGTTCAAGGAATTAAGCTGGGATCGTGTTTGGGGGTCAACAAATGATGGTTAGAGCGAACGAAGTATCCAGTAGGCAGATTATGTACTGTCTAGTAAAATAAACATAACATTTCGCTCAGAACTTTGTTTTGGCTTCATAATATATGGTTGCTAACTCAAAGGTCTACAACTTTCATGTTTTATGTTTTTACAAACTCGGAAAGAAACATGGTGAACAATTCGCAATAGCGTGCCAAAGTGCGCTGCAACGCAAAGCAATACGTGACCAAGACAGAACCTCAGCAAATAGCGTGCCCAGATGCGCGCCCAGGTGCGCGACAGCGCTAGTTAAGTCCTGAAAAAGTGTCCCTTTTCACATTGGAGAAGGTATAATTGTTTGGGCACAAATCTACTTGGTATATATACATAAGAGAATATTTTTGAGAGCAATTTTTGACCAAGGAAGAGCACAGTGCCGCCGTGGAGGACGTGTTTTATCTTTTTATGCTTCTTTGTGTGAATTTTTATTTTTCTACCATGTCTATGTGGAGCTAAACTTCACGTTCTAGGGTTGTGGTTCTTTCATGACTATTATTATTCGAATATTGATTTTGATTTCTTAGTTTATCATATTGGTTTATTTATTCAATCCTGCACTTAACTATTTGATTTCTTAATCACCAATTGAATACTATCTACGAATCTAGAATTGAACTCGAAAGAGAAAATTCTAGATTAAATATAGGATTGAATAGAGCAAGTTCTTGAACCTGGGCCTCGGGGAACGGATTCACGGTTAGGATAGACATATACCTAATTGCCTTGCTTGGTTGATTTACAGGAATTATAAATGTGTTCTTGTCGATTCTAATTCCATAGACATATAGGAGTTAGGTTAGCTTGAATAGGCGAATAAGAACTCGACAAATTCTTATGAGCAATATTAACCCCGTTAACCAATAAACTAGATAAATTAGTTAGTTAATTCAATTGAAGAATACAATAGAAATGTTAGATAGCCCATAACCCTAGGTCGTTTTCATTACATTGATATCATAAATATCTGCTATTTCTCTCTGTTAAAAGTTTATTATTTGTTCTTATTTATTTTAATTAGTTTAGAATCAAATATTTCTAGGTTAAATACTTGTATAGATAATTAGGATAGTCTAATTTAGTTAGTTAATTATAAGTCCTTGTTGGATCGATATCCGACTTTTAGTCACTTTATTACTTGACGACCGCGTGCGCTTACGTGTGCGTTTGGTCGCAACATTAGTCGAGTAAGTATAGATTATAAAGATAGATGGTAGTGATGTTTCTATGTTGCAATTAATGTTTATGAATAAAAAAAATCCATTCCACCAAAAAAAAAATTCTGTTACACCTACGGTATTTATTACTCATTTCAAATTATTTTCTTAAATTCAATAAAATATACATCAATTAATATGAGTGTCAATGTATTTTCTTTATTATTTCTTAAGGGGCGTGAAATGTCAAAACGTGTTAGCTAAAAGTGAAGAGAGAGAATAATTTAAAATCCATGTTTAATTAAAAGCATTTTGTAGCTAGCTTGCTGTGGTCGCAAGTTCACCAGAATATTGAATCTATGTCATAAAAGAAATGCTTAATCAAATCTTTCTCAACTAACTCAATCTTTTAGCAAAAAATATGAAAAAGCAACAACTTTTTTTTCTTTTTTGGTAAATCGAACGTGATTTGTTTCTGTCATTAACAGATTTTCCAAAATACAAACATTTCATATAGCAGCTATAAACGTTAATACTTTACTGTTTCCCATAATACGTGTCTAAGAGAAAGAGAAGCTCTATTTACATATTTTGCTTCCCCATTTCTCTTTTTCCTTTTGTAACAATAATAATGGTAGGAACAATTTTTACATTTCAGAATTCACATACCATGTTTACACACCCCTTCTTCCTTCTCCTACACATAAAAACAAAAAGAAATAAAAGAAAAGAAAAAAAGAAGAAGAATTTTTACATCAGCCATGGTGGTTGACTATCATAGACCAAGGTACCAAGCAAAGTCCCTTCTTCTTTAGTTCTATATAGCCATTGTTTTTTCCATCAAAAGATATGCTATTTTTTTCAACTGTTTGCATTTCTTGGATTTGTCCAGAGCCACCTTCATTTCCCTACACAATAATCAAACACCCAAAAAGTAGCATTTTAGACATGGTTCAAGTCTTCTGGGAAAGCCCCACAAACCCTAGTTTTATTTTTCCATAAAAATCAATATATAAGATGGAAATTGTTGGAATTTGAAAAGGAAAAGATTAATTACCAGGAAATATCCACTATTATTTTCACTTCTGTAATTGATGTCCATCTTCTTAAAACTACTTACCTGTCATAATAAAGCAACATATCTCAATATAAAATGAGGAATTAAAAACTTATATAGTTGCTCATTCAATCGCCTTACCAAATCGCTTAAATAAAACATAACCAGCAAATATATAATATATATGTAATTCATATATAATATGTATATAATTATGAATAATTAGTGTATATACATAAATTATGTATACCGACTAGAAAAAACGGGCAGTCAATTCGGCAAGTTATTTATATAAATACCATAAAAAGATATTGTGGAGAAAAACCAACAAAGGATGAACCATAAATAAAAATTTGGAGATGGTTGTAGGTGACCTTTGGACTATTGACAGGTGAACTAGCAGTGTCTTCCAAATCAGGATCAGAAATTTTCTTGTTTCTTTTTTTCTTCAAATTCAACCTCTTGAGAAAAGGTGAGCCACCCATGGGAGGAGAATATTGATTAATATTTGTGTTACAATCAATGTTCCATGCAGCATGAGAAGCAGCATCAGATAACAAAGAAGGGCTACCAAAACTATCAGAATTACATGAGCTATTATTTTCCCTTTGCTTCATTGAAAAATCCTCCAAATAAGTTGTCCATCCACTTTCTTCAGCTGTTGCTTCCATCTCAAAGTTTGAATTATTTGGGCCTTCCATGTTTCTTGAAGTAGTTGTTTGAGGGATATATTCATCTCATTTATACAGGGATTGTGTATAAATAAGGAAAATAGGAAACTAGGTGGGACCCATGATGTCGAATCTTGTTGGTGGGGCCAGGTGGGGGAAGTTGAGGAAGTTAAAATCAACCGTTCTAATGTGACAGACGTGCAGAAAGGAAAAGAAATTTCAAGGGAGAGATGAGGTTATTTGTTGACCTTTGTTGTTTAAATACGGAGCCGGACTTCATGAATTCTAAATTATAGGGAGAGCTTTTACACTACAAGAAAAAGCCTTATTAGGGACCAATATTTAACGACGAGGTTCGAATGTGGTCCCTAAAAGTACACTAATAGGGATGAGAATATATGCTGGTCCTTAATTCTCGAATTTTTCATTAAATCGATGGAGGGAATTAAAGTGTAGTTCATTAAAAAGTTGCAATCTGGTCCCTAAATCATACAATTTTAGCGGGAAAAAAGGCGCCACACCAAATTAGACTAAAATATAAAAAACATAACTTAAAAATCTTTATCTTTTTCAAGGAAATAAGAAACCTTAGCTGGATACCACTTACGGCTCATCTCCCTCAAAGAAATTAAAATCCCTAAATCACTACCCTCTAAACCTAAATCTGTATATTCATCTAAAAGTCTATGAATGACGGTATGTATACTGAAACCACAACTACATTTTCTACTCTTCATCTCTATCAAGGTAGGTTTACAACCCATTTGTGCAGGTTTGGGAGAAAATTAAACTAGGAATGAACGACTATCTCACCAAAAGTAAGCACACTTTCATTTGAGAAAACCTTTACTTATTACTTCTCATATGGGTTTTTGCTAAATCTAGGGTTTTAAAGATACTTTTGTCATTAGCGATTCTATTTTGTGGTTGCCCAGCAAGATTTTATAAAATCTGTTTCTTTTCAAGATTACGTTTTCTTGCGTGCCCCCTTTTTGAATTGTTTGTAAAAGCCTTTTCTTTGTTTAGTTTTCTTGAAATTTGTTCTTCATTTTCTATACTCTCTTCGTTAGTTTCTGAAATTAGTTCTTCTATCATTTAAGTGATAATGATACTGCTGTCTGCTGTAGCTAAGGGTATATGATGATAAATCGAGAGGTGGTACTTAACAAAGGTTATACCATTAGTGAAGTACCTGATAAACAATTAAGCATGTTAACATATATGCATCACAATAGAAGTGTCTTTAGTTCTTGCCTTTGTCTTTGTTAGAGGACTGCAGTTATATGTTTACATACTTATTAAGAAGATTCTTTTAGGGTCTCTCTCATTTCACTGTTATTTCAGGAAAATAAGTTCCACTTTTTCTTTTTACATATTCTTCAAATCCTAGATCAAAACTGATCTTGTATTATTGAGGATGAGGATGTGCAGTATAGAATCAAACTGACCAGTCAGAACTCTTTACATTTCCATCTTTATTTTTTATTTTTGTAGAAAAAATACATCTTATGAGGTTACTGAATTAAGTAAATATATTTCTCGTCATGTGATATAACTCCTTTACCCTGTTAATTTTTTATCTTCAACTGTGGACTAAAAATCGTATTATTAAGGTACACATTATATGTGTTTTAGTTGTAATATAACTTTAGCTATCCTGGAGTTACCATCAATTGGTAAATATTCCATGAACACCAGCTCTAACCAATTTAGAGCTTCTTGATTTTCTCATCAATTGCTCATTGTATTAGCGTCAGGAGGCCAAGGATGACTTTAGCTATCCTGGAGTTACCATCCAATTGCTATTTTTAGCATCATATATGGTCTTTCAGCCCCCATACAATAATTATATGCACAATGGATTATAAAGATCTAACAATGTACAACATGATGTCCTCTTTTAAGAATTCTGTTTTTTTTATTATTTTGAAGTACTTATGACTTGCAAAATTAACATGATAATTATACTTAACTATTGATTCTGCTAGCTTTTTACAAAAAAACATATTGTCAGAATAGTCACAGAGATGATGACTGAAGAGTCAAAAGAAACGATAACTTAAAAATTTTGAGAACTAAGAATTGCTGGACATGAGCAATGCTTGAAAGTTTTTCGTTTTGCATATATTCTTATCGAGTGAATTGTGTATTTTTAACTCTTTGGTTCTTGTATTATTTCTCTTATCTATGGCAAGTTGGATAGGTCACTCCCTCGGGTTAGTTTGCGCAGGTTTTTTGTGCCTTTTACTCAACATTGTATTTTTCGTTTATTAATTTTCTACATATACTTACTTGGTAGTAGTTTTTATTTTCTTCTACAACATGTTACACTTCCTTATTTGTAGTCAAGTCATTTTAAATACGGAACAGACCATCTTGCTTGTCTTCAGCCTGTAATTGATAGGTTCTGTGATATATTTGTCAAAAGAGTTAAAAAAAAAGCCCATGAGAGAGCATAAGCGGGTAAGGTGATCAATCTTCAAAGTCGATGCATCTATCTACTGAGTGAATGCATCACCTTATGTCCAATATTATTTCATGGAAGAAAAATAGTGTACTTATTTGCAAATGCTCAATTCTCTAAATGTAGATATTTAGTAATCTTTTGGATGTCTTGTGAGGCTTTGTTCCTCAATAAACTTATCAACTTGACAATGTTGCTCCTTTTTCCTTTAATCCCGTTAAAACCTTGAAATCTTCAGTTAGAAGGGATGGAAGATATTTGGCCTTGAACTTTTCTTGCAGCCTTATAGTTGTATTTATAAAATTTGAAACCAAAGTGACAGAAAAAGGGGAGGTCTATTAGCTTGGTTGATGCATGTCTTACTGTATCAAATTAATCATGGTTTAGCGTGTAGCAAAAAATGTATTGGTAGTTTTTGACTTTGCTATCAATATTTTTCTTGAAAGCATTATGATTTCTACACAGCCCCTGTAATCAAGAGTCTGAGAAATGAGAATCCTCTGGTATCAAGAGACGGAGGCAGAGAATGAGAATTGCTTTTTCTATTTGCAGATCTAGGATTCCTCAAATGCAAGAAGTTTATTTACATAAAGAACTTGATTTGTGTCCTCATAGCTAACTAAAATTCTATGACAAGCAGTATTTACACTAGAACAGACAGAAGGATATCATAAACAAAAATTGTTGGGCCCGCGCTTTACACGGGCCAACCACATCTAGTTTTTTTCTAATTTGATTCATATGTAACATCCAAGTTTATGGCACAAGTAAGCAGTAGATGTAACTTGTTGATATTCGGCTTGATGAAGCCTACTTAATTGGGGTGCAAATTTTTTGGATTAAGCTTTTAGAATAATAGGAAAATTGCATGAAATACCATGTCCATGTGATACACAGTCAAAGAATCAAAAATGTGGGATGCTTGTAATTGGTGCGACTAGTATAGATGGTGAGAGCCTCGATTACTATGTCGTTTTGACTTATGTACTTGAATTGCAGTTCGTCCTGATTTACATAATTTTTTTGCTAATGCATTATTTTCATCATGTCTTTCTTATTTTGTTTTCTTGACTTTTTGTAGGTTTAATGTGAATCAATCAAAGATAGAAAGTAAGGTCGGATCCACTACGAATGCTATGAAATATGGCTTCCTTCCACCAGGTGCCAAAGTGTTATCGTTCTGTAAGTGTTAAATTTTCGATGTTCTGGATTTTCTGTTACAAAGTTAATATCAGCTGCAAATAATGCAAGGCTTAGAAGTCAAGTTACTCTTTGGCATTTAAAAAGTCTAGACTTTAGTTTGTTAAAAGAAACAAAAGGCAATGCTACTATGTGCTAACAATATAGAGAGACATACTAGCAGAATGATATATCTGCTATATAAGTATGCAACTCAGTTATATTTGCAAAATCTTGAAACACCCAATTGAACACAAGATCGGTTACCGTAAACTCTTCAGCCAAAAGAACAGAAAAAGTCAAGATTTTCAATTTTCGACACCCTATTTTAAAGTAAATAATGTGATGACCTATGTGTTTGCATATTAAACTTGTGCAAGGGTAGAGCTTATACTACTTTAGCACGAAAGATGATTGTGCTTCTGTCAAGAGTACTTGTGATTATTACCTTTAGCCAAAAAATTATTTCATACTTGTATTTAATATTTTAACACGGATAGTAGATAAAATTATCCTTGAACAAATTTTCCAAAGTTCTAATTCAATTTTTTGTTTGAGTTCATGCATTCCCTTTCGCGGCGTTGTTTAACTTTTGAAGTGTATATGATCACACTTGATGAATTTGCGCAAGTAGTTAAATCATTGTTGGGGTAAAATTATAAAACATTCTTTAACCAGTTATTCATGTTGATCTTTATTGGTTTTTTTTGAAGAGAAATTTTAATACTTGTTACAGGTTTTGGAGATTGAAGATTACAAGTAAAAAAGCTTATTTGGTGGGCGTACGAGTTGACTATCATTTTGCTAGGAATGTTGGATAAACTTTGTATAATATCTAGGGATGTTAACTAGATTTTTTATGTGTGTTAATGTCAACAATATTGTGATTGCTTAATTGAAGTATACATGTAAATGACAGCATTAATGGAATTTTAATTAATTTTTTGTAAAGCAAAATTTATCTCTATATTATCAGGTTTTCTTTTACAAATTGTATTTGAATGAAATAAGTAAAATTAATGTGATTCCTAAATTATTTTAGGGACCAGAATAATTGGTCGCTTAATATTTCACAACCCGATTAACATGTCTATTAACTTATATTTTGGGACTAGAAATATGGTCCCTAAATGTGTTTTAGGGACCAGGATTTCAACTGGTGTCTGAAGAGATTTTACGACAAGACCCAAATTTCGTCGTAATTGACTTTTAGCGTCGGAGGCTATAGCGACCAGTGGCGACCAGATATGTTTGGTCGCTATCGACGTTTATGGACCAGAAATTAACCTTTAAGGACCAGTTTTCCCTTCGCTAGAGGCAATTTTTCTTATAGTGTTACCTGGACGAGACTTTCCGGTACGAATTTGGATTTAGTCAGACTCCAAACTAAGTAATGACAGTGAAAATCTCTATGCGATTAGACAAAATTAATAGATTTGATCGAACTTATAGCTAATATTCTAGCTTGGCATCTATTTAAATGATATTGCCTAATATTAAAGCCATTTCTGGCCACCCATTGGTATAAACAGAAAGGTGTTTAGCCTCTTGTGACATTTTATTTATGTACAGATATAAAATTTAACTATTACTAATATTTTAAGGGAGGCATTAATTAATTAGATTACTTGGGAATAGGTTCATGAACTATTTCAAATTAAATGCGTACTAGCGTTCACACTATATTATTCTTACGCAGTTTATACGTGGAAAGAATTGGCCAGCGATTTGTTTTTAATTCATTTTAACAAAATGAAGAGGAAGAACTTAGCGAAGGGGAATGTTTGTTGGTTTATATAATATATTCAATGGCTTTAACCTACTAAAAGATATCATTAATACAAAACTATAAAGAGGTTTACTTAACTAAGAAAAAATCGTCATATAAGGGAGTTCATATCGCAAGGAACTTGTCATGTTATGGCTTCAGAGTTCAGCCTTTGTCGAGCTTGAACTGGCCGGCAATTAATTAGAAATAAAGGAGCTAGTAAATATATTTGTAAAGGTTGTTGTTAGTTGCAGATAGTTAATTAACTTAACTACAGCTAGTATGATAGTTAGTGTAGCTGGCAAAGATTAGGCGGTTAGTTTTAGTTATATATAGTGGCTTGTCACTTTTATTTTGTACTGTATAGAAATAACAGAGCAAAATTTCTCCCTCTATCGAATTCTCTCTACATTCTTCAACTTTGTTTCTTTCTCTTTAGTTGCATGTTGATGATAAATTCATCATGGTATCAGAGCAGTTAATCGAGTGATTCTAGGGGATTTTTCGTGCAAATGAAGAAAAATTCTAGAGAATCTACTCAATTTTAGAAGCTTTGAGCCCTGATTATGCACTTTTCAAGGGCGATTCCTAAAAATTCGACTATTAAGGGGAATAATGGACCTGAAGCGAGCACTCGAGCATTGCTAGCTCAGTTGTTCTCGATCACAACCATCCTCTTTACCTGCACCCATCTGATGGTCGAGGATCTATGTCGGTGAGACTCTTCTTGACAGGAATGGAGAACAACTCTCTTTGGAGTCGTACGATGAAGGTTGTACTATTAGGTAAGAATAAATTGGGTTTAGTTGACGGATCGATATCAAAGGAAGATTTTGGTTTTAATTTGGGAAGTCGATCTATGTAATGCCATTGTGACTTTATGGCTTATGAGCAATTTAAGTAGAGAATTGGTAACAAGAGTGCTATTTTCTTCTAACGCACAGAAGGTATGGACTGCATTCAAGGAGCGAATTGACAAAGAGAACAGATCGAGGTTGTACTACTTGCATAAGAAAATATTCACCTTAACATAGTTGATTTCGTCAGTATCGACTTATTTCACCAAGCTCAAGGATCTCTGAGCATAATATGACTCGATACTGCCACCTTCTCCATTAGCTACAAAGTATGTTGATCAATTGGAATATGAGTGACTATTGTAATTTTTTATGGGATTGAATGATAATTTTGAGCAACCAAGGAGCTAAATCTTATTGATGTCGACCTTACAATCTACTAACAAGGCTTATGCTACGGTAGTTCAGGATGAAAGCAGAAAGTTGATTACTGGTGGTACCTATGGGCAAGCTGGGCATAATGACCTTACTGCCTTGTTTACTGCCCATTCCACATCTAGACCAAGGAAAAATTATAGTTTAGAATGTGATTTTTTCTATTTAAAAGGTCATACTAGAAACGAATGTTACTGTTGATACCAATTTTTTGCTCATATTCCAAAAAATATATAAAATAATATATTTTCTTCATCATCTAGTTTATGAACCTATACAAGCATTTTTCATATTTTTTCATAATTTTTAAAAGCTTTAAATTAATTTGTTTTAACATTTTTATTTTAGAAATATCTAATAATTATCCTTCAAATTATTTTTATGATGATTCAATCTTCCAAACTCATCGTTTACACCAACATGCATATTTTTAAATATTTTATTGGCAAAATATATAGTTTACCCATTGACCTTGCACTCAAATCCGTGTGACGCACTTCTCCATCACGGGTAAGCTTTGACACACCCAACCATTATAGACACACCACTTTGCCCACGTGGTCAGTGCGTATATTTACCGGTCAGATGAAGCGCGTGAACAAGATAATTTTTGTATCAGATGTCAATTGTTTAGTTTTTTTTTTAAAATTGTAAATAGGGCAATCTTCTTCCTTGTTTAAAAATCACCAAACCTACCATAGCTGCTCCTTGAAACTCAGACCCACTTCTCTCCACTCGATCTACTCTTCTCAAATAGATCTACCAGAATTTTTTATATCTCCTCTTCTTGTTGATCATTAGTCCTTAGTTTTGTAGATTTTTTTGCAAAGAAATTATAATTAGAATTAAACAATTAAAACTCTTTTTAGCTCGACCAACCATTAAGCGTATGTACAAAAAAAAAATATTTTCCTTTCTAGAAAAGCTTAGTTTGAGCTTTTGTCATGGCTTCAAATTTTCGAAAGGGTGAATTTTTTGAAAATATCCCTAACCGTTAAAGCGTACCTCAAGCTATTGCAGATAAGCATATTCTTTAAATTTGTTAATGGGTAAATTTACAAATAATTAAATTGTAAAATTCTTAATCTTTTTCTCTAAGAAATTCACATTCCTCGTTATTATTACCAATTTACTACCCTGCTGCTTCATTTGTGGAAATCGAAATAGCACAATTAGAAATTGAAAACATGGTGGCAGTTACGGTGGACAAGATGAAGAAGATATGATATAATTATAATTTTATGTGCTTTTTTATTATTATTAGTCAGTGATACATGTCACGATTTTATTAGCACGTGACACTACACATGCTTTGAAAATCTTGTGAAGAAGAAAATGGCATGTCTTTGACACGCTCGACAAAGGTTCGGTGTGTAAAAGGTTGCCAGTGGTGGAGAGGTGTGTAATAGGGATTTGAATGTAACGTCAATGGGTAAACTATGAATTTTGTCTATTTTACTTCATTTCTCATAATTACATTTGTATTTTAGGGCTAATTGCATCTTTTTTACAATAATAGTCCATATTAATGTATAATTACATTATTTATGCAAAAATATCTTTTATATTTTTATACTGTTAAGTTATTATTTTTAATCATTTTAGTGCACAGATAATATTTTTATTATTTATTAACTATTTTTATAAATCATTTCTTGATAAATATTGTGTATTTTTCAAACTAGCCTAAATTCCTAATCAATTTCGTACCTAATATACCAACCACTACCCAAACCTTATCCCAACACTACAACAAATTTGGCCTAAGGCCACACTAATTATTACAACGCTTGAGAAGCGTGGCCAGATATATGTACGACAACACTTAATAAGTGTTGTCTTTGGAAAGAATTTTTGGCTACGATTTATTAGGTGACGATTGTAAAGCGTTCCTAGTAATACTATAGACTACACTTTTTAGGTGTTGCCAAATTATAAAATTATTGGCAACATTTATTCATATGTGACGCAACGCTTTCTGAGCGTACTTGTTATTTTTTGTAAAGGCAACTCTACATAAGCGTGCTTTAAAAAAAATTCTAAAAGTCCCCGCTATAATTTCCCCCCAAAATTTTGCTGAAAACCTATGCCCTAAAATATTTCCTTAAAATTCATCTGTCAGGTTTTACCCACGCTAGAGAAAAATCTCCTTGTTCTTATTCACTAAAATTCCATAAGAAGAGTTGAGGGCACTTCTTATATCTTTTAGCAAATTAAGTAAATCATAATAGAGTGGGTTGGAATATTTCCATTGGATTTTGTGGAAATCAAATTCATAGGGGGATTTCGTTAATTAGGGCTTGCAGCCGCTTCAAGAATCTTGTCTAAAGAATTGTGCAATCTACCGGTGTCTAAAGAATCTTGTCTGAAGAGTTGTTCGTTGGATTCTCTCAGTTACCACCATATACATCAAGAGGTAATTTCAAGTACATTGTCTTACCAAAAGTTATTATCTCACAGTTAGTTTCTTTTGAACCCAAGTCCTAGACTATAATTGAAAGGAAATATTTTTGTATATAGAAGTTTTTTTGGATTCAGAATGCAATTTAACTGGATGCAGGAACAATTTCTCTTCTGATAGATTTACTAGAAGTATCCAACACACCATAGGCTCACTTTTCAATCTTGCCAGTCAATTGGTTCTCTGACCCTTTTTGTTTTTAATTTTAAGTATTTATTTTTAATACAGAAGAAATTTTTGCCGTTCGTTTTCTTTCTGTCCAAATTGTAAGCTAACATAGGAAATTATTTCCTTCTTGCATGATTATTTTGCGAAAATCCTGGAATTTAATTGGTTCAGTTATATAAATTTGAACCATTGTTTGATATGTTATCGAGGTATAGTACGTTCTATTTTAAGATTAAATTAAGAGAAGAGTCAAGAAAAATAATGTCAAAACTAATTTAACTAAGCAACTTGACCATTTCAGTACGGAGTAAGCCCAATAATCCTGCTTTGTCCAAACCGACCAAGACCCTTAAACCATAGTCGTCGATCAAAAATAATCTACGACTCATAACCCTAAACCCCTCTTCTCTTATAACCCGACTCCCCAAACCCTAGAGACACCGTCTCTCACCCGCCGCCTTTGAACTCTCTCAAACCCTCCTTTTCTCTGCCAAACCCTAGTCGTCGTAACCCTTAATCCTCTCCGATTATGGCTCAAACATGGAATCAATCAATGATCTACTTACCTATTTCGTAATACTCTATCATTATACGCATGATTTTGGCATCACTTAGTTCTTGTTTTATTTTTGGCAAGAACTATCTCTCAAGAACGGGCCGATTGTCATGATCCAAAATTCCTCTGAAGGAGTCGTGATGGCACCTAGTTTTTAAAACTAAGTAAGCCTAACATTAACAGAAATAACGATAATATTCACTAACTTTGAATTTGATATCTCTGAACAATATAAGATTCTCAAATCTAGTAGTACAAGTCATAAGACTTTTTAGGAGTAGTTATACAAAATGAATACATCACTGTTGCAGAACAAAGGGAAATAATAGAAATAAGTACATTAGAAGGTGACTCTGAGGCCTTCGAATGTAGCAACATGTCTACCTTGAGTCTCCAAAATAATGATCCACACAACCACTAATGATCAAATACCCGGATCTATACAAAAATGTATAGAAGTGTAGTATGAGTACACCACAATGGTGCCCAGTAAGTATCAAGACTATCCTTGGTGGAGTAGTAACGAGGAACAATTAAGATACCTACTGGTCTAATAAATTAAACAGAATATGATAATAAACTAACAGGATAAATATAACAAGGTAATACTAATAGCAGGGAGAAATCAAATTAAAATAATAGAGACGATAAGGGGAAAACACAAATGGAAACACAAATAACTAGGTAATTACACAACAACACAGTTGGGATACAGACAAGTAAAATATGATCAAATAAGGGAAAGCGATATTAACACAACCAATCGTATCGTTTCTAATACACAAATTCCAGCCGTCCCGATACTCGTAACCTCATATCAAAATCCACATCTTTCAAACCTTTAACACATAAGCCACCTGGTGCCCACATATTTCCACCTCACTTTGCACAACAGAATCCACGTGATAATCAATACATAATATCCGTAACAAACGCATATTAAGATGTTTAAGAAGTCCCATTTTTAAAACATAAAGTAAGTTACAATTTCTAAACCAAATAGGAAATTAGCGAGAAATGATGAAGTTATTTTTAGAAATTATTTGAGTGAAGAAAATAACCTTTTCAAATAAAATAATAACATCAACTAAGCTATCACCTTTAATATAAAATTTATTAAATTAAAACTTAATAGCAATTCATTTTAAGAAAATACAACCTCACACGGGTTAAAGAAATTTAGTTGAGAAACCAATTGAAATAAAATATAACAATTATTAGAATTTGTAATACTAAAATATGTACGGTGAGTTCTAATTTAAAAGTCATACAAGGTAGCATGATATTAATTCCTTTATTTTAAATCACTATATTACTAACAACTCAGCAGGGCAGGAGGAAATGACTCAACGTAGTAAATTTACTTTGAAAATTAATTCACCAAAATAGTAGTACCAGGAAAAGAACTCAAGGGATGACGACAAGTCAATAAGTCAAGGTAAATAACTTGATCATCAAAACTCAGTGAAAATCAGAAATACAAATTATCAAAGTCTTGCACTAATGAACTAAAGTCAATACAGTAAAACATGGATACTAAAATACAAGATATGTCAATTCACCCTTATTCATCCTCAACATATCATCCTTATTCCTCATGTTGCGGCATGCAACCCGATCCCACCGTACAATATCAATATCATAATAATAACATAATATGTTGCGGCATGCAACCTGATCCCACCATATAATATCAATTCACCCTTATTCCTCCTCAATATGCCACCCTTATTCCTCCTGTTGCGGCGCACAACTCGATACCACTGCACAATATAGATTCACCCTTATTTCTCCTCAATATATCACCTTTATTCCTTCTATTGCGGCGTGCAACCCAATCCCATTGTACATAAATTTAAATCAACAACAACAATTTAACAACTCAATTACAAGAATTTCTAAACCAAGAGTATGAGTACACGGAAACAAGAGAATCACGTAAGAATCAAAGGAATACAACAACCTTTACAAAAATAACAAGCACGTTATAACTACACATGCAACCTTAACAATTTGGACATGTTGCATATATGCACGGAGTCATAGAGGAAGTCACAATTAAGAAATAACTAAACAATAAGGAGGACAATCATTATAAGGGCCAAATAACAAGTAATAGGTAAAGAAGAGCTAACAGCATCGTATAAAGCATGTAGAGGTAAAACTAGCAAATAGGAAACCCAATCATATCAGAACAACTTCTCACTTATCATAAGGACCCAATAACACTAAAAGGAATATTTTCCACAAATATGACCGAGCACACACTCGTCGCCTTACGTGCACGGATTACAATTAGCACAGAGGACTCAAATCCTAAGGGAAAGTCCCCCCCACAAGGTTAGGCAAGATACATACCTCAAAGAAGACAAGCTGATACTCAACAATGAACTTCTCGGGTGAAAAGACCTGCAGACAACTCAAATCTAACCAAAATAACTTCCAATCACAAATAAAACACATAAGAAAATATTCCAGATCATGAAGTCTCAATCTTTATCAAATTCTAAAAATCGGTCCAAAGTCAACCCTTGGGCCCGCACCTCGAAATCCGACAAATTTTATAAAAAGTGAATACCCATTTTGATGCGAGTTAAACCATACAAAATTTATCAACTTCCGATACAATTTGGTCCCTCAAATTATGATTTTACATTTTGAAAGTTTTGTTAAAAATCCCCATTTACCCTCAACCCAAAACACAAATTAAATGATAAAATAAATACAAAATCATGGTATAAAATCAATTCTAGGTGAAGAACACTTACCTAATCATTTTACTTGAAAACCCACAAAGAATCACCTAAAATCGAGCTCTAGAACTCCAAAAATGGTGAAAATGGCAAACCCTCGGAATAGAGTACTATTTATGCTGCCCATGTCACAAAGCATCGCGAATACCGGAAGGATGCACGTGTTCGGGAAGAAGAAAAATGAAGGCTTCCAAGATGACCCTACTCGAACAAGAGCAAAGGGTCACAAATGCAAAAAATAAGAATCAAGAACCTACGCGAATGCGGGATGAAGGACGCGAACACGAAGAGTAAATGACCACCAGTGCCTAGCTCCCATTTTCTACTACAAGGACGCGATAGGACATACGCGAACACGAAGATGGGAAAGGGCAGAACATCGCGAACGCGAGAGGTTGAACACAAACACGAAGAGGAAATGTTCCACCCTATTAATTAAAACTATGCGAACGTGAGAGCTAGGACGCAAACACGATGAAGGGTACCAGATACCAGAAACATCAGTTAAAAAAAAGAAGGAAATGGCCCGTAGCCCATCCGAAATGCACCTGAGGCCCCCAGGGCCCCATCTAAACCTACCAACAAGTTCTATAACCTAACATGGACTCGCTCAAGGTATCAAATCATATCAAACAATGCCGAAATGATGAATCTCACCATGAATCGAACTTATGAACTTTCCAATCTTCCAGCTTCTAACACTCGCGTCGAAACCTATCAAACCAACCCTAAATGGCGCCAAATTTTGCTAGCAATCCCAAATGACATAACAGAGATGTTCGAACTCTCATAATACCATCCCGACCAGATAACCTAAAAGTAAATTATTGGTCAAACTTCTCCATCTTCCAAACTTCAACTTTCGCCGAAATGCCTCAAATTACCTTACAGACCTCCAAATCCAAATCTGGACGCACGTCTAAGTCCAAAATCACCATACAAAGCTGCTGACATCATCCAAAACTCATTTTGGATCCATGTACTCAAAAGTCAAATTTCGGTCAAAATTCTAACCGCTTAAGCTTCCAAAGCTAGATTCCTTCTTCCAATTGGACTCTTAATTATTCGAAAACTGAATTCAACCGTGCACGCAAGTCGATAGTGTTATATGAAGCTGCTCGTGACCTCAAACTTTCGAATTGGATGCAATTTCTCAAAATGACCAGTCGGATAGTTACACCGATTTACTTTGATTCTATGAAGATTTGGACGATCTTCCGCCTCTATAGATGTTATATTTAACGATCCTTGTATTTTTTGTCTAATTCAAGGCGCCAGTCTCAACTAGGGTTTGAGATTTTCCTTATTCTTTACTAATTTCTGATTGATACTCTTCCCTTTCTTGTGTTAGACTGATATTTTCCTTATTTCTGTTTAACCCACCGTGTTTCCCTTATTTTTACTTTATTTTGCCCTATATCTAACATTAATTGATCTTTTGGTGATATTTTCCTTATTCTCTATTGTATTCCCTTATTTTAAAAGTTATTTGCATGATTATGTTCTCTTATTCTTGTTAATTACTGAACTCCCTTGTTTTATGTATTATTTGCACTAAAATTAATTCTGATGGATTCTAGTATTTCTTTGCCTATTTGTGCTTGAATAATTCGTTCCATATTTACTTGCTTGATTTCTACTATATAAACCCCTCTCAGAAGAGGTTTTGACACCGGACTATGACTATTATTTTCCACTACTCTCGCATTTACTCATTATTACTTTGAAACTTGCTGAAACCATTTTATAACCTCATCCGGCGCAAGAACTGCTCGGAGCCCATTCTCGAGGCTCTTGTGAACTCTACATCATCGGGGATTTGTGGTTTTTTGCTTCTACACTCTGATCTTGCTTCTGGTTAGTGTTTAAACTCTCATAAGGTTTAAATTCTTTCCCGGATATGTATCTGAACTTTGATTCAACTGAGATGGTGTTCAACTTCGATGTCATTCTATGACACATGATAATAGTCTACTATTACTTGCATTCTGTGATCTCTCATCTCTAGACCCTGTAGCATCTTACATGTTAATTTTGGGCTCCAACATTGTGGTTTTATGAGTTTCTGCATATTATGATTAACTAACGCTCTCTATGATGCATGATCCTGTTTGTATTATAATGTTTAATCCTGAGTTTGGTATAGTCTGAGGGTAAGACATGCCTCATCAGTTGCATAAGTCTAAAGGGTACTGTCACGACCCAAATCCGGTCGTGATGGCGCCTAACAATCAAGCTAGGCCAGCCGGACCAACAATTTAATTATCACAAAATACCAGTCCCCAAATGGACAACCCAAGAAGAATATATGAGTTTAAGAACTCCAATAATAATAATATTGAACAAAAGTACTGACACTCCCAAAGATCCGGAGTCACAAGTCTAGAGCCTCTAACAAAACCCAACAGGAAATAGAGAGTACGATATAGAAGTACTCAAGTCTGAATACAAAATATAAAATAACAACTGGAATGAGAGGAGAAGCTAGGTTCTGCGAACGTAGGCAGCTACCTCAACAACTCGATGTGACAATGTAAACGCTGGAGATGCCCGTCTACTGCTCCTGAGTACCTGAGTCTGCACACAAAAGGTGCAGGGAGTAGGGGTGAGTACTAAGTACTCAGTGAGTAACAAATATATACATGTAGCTGACAGTAAGAAATCCACAAAATACCACAATATGAAGCTACACTACGGTCCGAATCTCCTACGAACTAGCAACAACAATACAATACAGCTACCACAGAGTAATTCAACAAATACGGATGCAATGCAATGCACATAACCGCTACGGCGTGTAGCCCGATCCAATTTAACGTCGACGGCGCTCACTGGGGGTGTGTACAGACTCCGGAGGGCTCCTACAGCCTAAGCGCAATACTGCTGCGGCGTGCAGCCCGATCCTCATATCAACCACTGCGGCGTGCAGCCCGATCCCATGCTCAGTCCACAATAAGCAATTAAGTCACAAAACAGTTCATTTTTCTTACTTCTAGTTTCCAGTTCATAATTTATGAAAAATATTTTAACTTTATTAAATTTGCAAAAGTCGGTGACTTAGCATTTCAAAAGGTGAATTTCAATTTTCCAGGACTGAGATCAGTGATTTAAGCAATTATAGCAATCACATAAATATTGTCCTCTAAGGACGCTACAGATCGGCACAAGGCCTCAAACAAGGCTTTCAGCCCACAAATAATTCAAATACAGTGTATTTCCAACACTAATAACATATTATTCATTTCCGGGATGGACCTAGTCTCAATCCCTAGTCACAATCAATCCCGCACCTTCCACGGTGTGCGAGCCACGCCCTACTAGCGTCACAATGTGCTAAGCCGTGGTTTCGAACCCTCAGGCTACCATATACACAAACTACTCACCTCTAGCCGATCGTAGACTCGTCCGCGATGCCTTTTCCTTTGAATTTCGCTGCCTCGTGTGTAGAATCTAGTCAAATAACAATAATTATATCAAATACGGGTCAAAGAATCATAACCCACTTCAATTTACATAAAATTCGCATAAATACACCAAATTAGTAAAACCCGACCCCGGGCCCACTGCTCGGAAAATTTCGAAATTAGTACCAACGCGATCCTTATCTCGCCACGAGTCCGTGCATATAAAATTTATCGAAATCGGAGTTCAAATGGCCTTCCAAATCCAAAAATCCCGTTTTCAATACTTAGGCCACATTTCTTCAAGATTTCTACCCAATTTCATAAAGATTGATGTTAATACCACCATAAAATGATGTTTTTGAGTCAAGAATCTTATCTCCGACGAATACCCGATGACTTCTCAGTGATTTCCTCGAGTTTTCTTCTCTCTAGGGCTCAAAATTATGTTTTGGGTTAATGAACCCGTAACCCCTCTGTTCTGTGATTAAATTCTCTGCCAGACCCATTTGCTCTATGCGATCGCGACTCTACTCACGCGATCGCGATGTTCAAAAATTTCGGCCCCACGCGATCGCGACTCTCCTCACGCGATCGCGATGTACAAACATCCGGCTTCACGCGATCGCGTCCCTTTTCCTGCGATCGCGTAGCACATTTTTCCCTGGACCCCATTTCTCTTCTACGCGATCGCGTAGATGCTCATGCGATCGCGATGGTCACCCAGTTGACTCTACGCGATCGCGACTGGTGATCCTGCGATCGCGATAGCCTACCCCCCAGCCCTACGCGATCGCGGAGAGCAAAAACCTGCTGCGTTTATGACAGCAACCAGCCTTCTCTTTTCTTCCAAAAATGGTCCGTTTGGACCCCCGGATTCATTCCGAGACCCCCGGGACCCCAACGAAAACCACCAACATACTCCAAATCATGATACGAACTTGTTCCAATCATAAAAAAACCATACTAAACATCAAAATCTCCATTTACTCACGGATTCAAGCCTAAGTTTCTTCAAAACTTTCAAAACTAACATTCAATCCAAAACCTGATCAAACGATGTCCGAATGATCTGAAATTTTGCAGACACATCCAAAATCACATAACGAAGCTACAGAAATTGTCGGAATTCCATTCCGAACCCCGGATCAAAATATCACCTACCATCCGGATTTCGCCAAAATTCAACCTTCGCCAATTCAAGCCTAAAACTACACCGGACCTCCGAATTCAATTCCGATTGTTCTCCTAAGTCATAAATGATCCCCCGGAACTAGTCGAATCATCGAATCCGGTTCCGAGCACTCTAACTCAATAGTCAACTCTTGGTTGACTTTCCATATTCAAGCTTTCTTCAAACATGCTATTTGTTTCATTTTCAATCCAAATCACTCCTAACTCACCCGATATACTCTAATACTGTTTTAAAAGCATAAGATATGAAATTGCAAGGTAACGAGGTGGTAATTCCCGTAACGACAGGCCGGGTCGTTACATTCTCCCCAACTTAAACAAACGCTCGTCCGCGAGCGGGTTAAGAAACATACCCGGAGCATCAAACAAGTGTGGATATCTGCTCCGCATTTCCTGCTCGGTCTCCCAAGTTGCTTCCTCCACGGGACGACCTCTCCACTGCACTTTCACCGAAGCTATGTCCTTAGATCTCAGCTTACGAACTTGTCGACCCAAAATGGCTACTGGTTCCACATCATAAGTCAAATCCTCATCTAGCTGTATCGTGCCGAAGTCCAACACATGAGACGGGTCTCCGACATACTTCCGGAGCATAGATACATGGAACACCGGGTGAACTCCCGACAAACTAGGTGGAAAAGCAAGCATATAAGCCACCTCTCCAACTTTCCTAAGCACCTCAAAAGGTCCAATAAACCTTGGGCTCAACTTCCCTTTCTTTCCAAACCTCATAACACCCTTCATAGGCGAAACCTTCAGCAACACCTTCTCACCTACTGAATAAGACACATCTCGGACCTTCCGGTCCGCATAACTCTTCCGACGCGACTGAGCTGTGCGAAGTCTCTCCTGAATCACCTTCACCTTGTCTAAGGCATCTTGGACTAACTCTGTCCCTAACAACCTAGCCTCGCCGGGCTCGAACCAACCAACCGGAGACCTACACCGCCTCCCATATAAAGCTTCATACGGCGCCATCTGAATGCTGGACTGATAGCTATTATTATAAGCAAACTCCGCCAAAGGCAAATAATCAGCCCATGAACCACCAAAATCAATGACACAAGCACGCAACATGTCCTCCAATATCTGAATAGTACGCTCAGACTGCCCATCCGTCTGTGGATGAAATGCAGTGGTCAGCTCTACCTGCGAACCCAACTCTCGCCGAAATGTCCTCCAGAACTGTGAAGTGAACTGGGTACCTTTGTTTGATAGGATAGATATGGGAACTCCATGCAATCTTACAATCTCGCGGATGAATATCTCTGCCAACCGCTCTGAGGAATAAGTAGTACACACTGGGATGAAGTGAGCTGACTTGGTCAACCTATCCACCACCACCCAAACTGAATCAAACTTCCTCGCCGTCCGAGGGAGTCCACTAACAAAGTCCATAGTAATCCTTTCCCACTTCCACTCAGGAATATCAATACGATGTAATACACCACCATGTCTCTGATGCTCATACTTGACCTGCTGACAGTTTAGACACCGAGCCACATGGCTCACAATATCTTTCTTCATCTTTCTCCACCAGTAATGCTGCTTCAAATCCCGATACATCTTCGCGGCTCCTGGATGAATAGAATACCGCGAGCTGTGGGCCTCCTCCAATATCAACTCACGAAGGCCATCAACATTGGGCACGCATATCCGGCCCCGCATCCGCAATACACCATCACTATCAATAGTGACATCTCTGGCATCATCATGCTGAACTCTGTCCTTAAGGACAAGTAAGTGTGGATCATCATACCGGCGCTCTCGAATACGATCATATAAAGAAGAACGAGCTACTACACAAGCCATCACCCGACTAGGCTCAGAAATATCCAGCCTTACCATCTGATTAGCTAATGCCTGAACATCAACTGCAAGGGGTCTCTCTCCAACTGGAATATACGCCAAACTGCCCATACTAATAGCCTTCCGGCTCAATGCATCAGCAACTACATCGGCTTTCCGGGATGGTACAAGATAGTAATATCATAGTCTTTAAGCAATTCAAGCCATCTCCGCTGCCTCAAATTTAGATCTTTCTGCTTAAACAAATGCTGAAGGCTGCGGTGGTCTGTATATACATCACAAGATACACCATATAGGTAATGCCTCCAAATCTTCAAGGCATGTACAATAGCAACTAACTCCAAATCATGAACAGGGTAGTTCTTCTCGTGGGGTTTTAGCTGACGAGAAGCATATGCAATAACTCTACCCTCCTGCATCAACACACAACCGAGTCCAACTCTAGAAGCATCACAATACACCGTATATGACCCTGAGGCTGACGGTAACACAAGTACTGGAGCTGTGGTCAAAGCCTCCTTGAGCTTCTGGAAACTCTCATCACATTCATCAGACCACTCAAATGGAGCATTCTTCTATGTCAACTTAGTCAACGGTGAAGCAATAGATGAGAAACCCTGAACAAACCGGCGATAATAGCCTGCCAAACCAAGAAAACTCCGAATCTCTGTAGCTGAGGAAGGTCTGGGCCAATTCTGCACCGCCTCAACCTTCTGTGGATCAACCCGAATACCATCACTAGACACTATATGTCCCAGAAAACCCACAGTATCAAGCCAGAACTCACACTTAGTGAATTTTGCATAAAGCTTCTCTTCCCTCAACCTCTGCAATGCCACTCTCAAATGCTGTGCATGCTCCTCCTGGCTGCGTGAATATACCGGAATATCATCAATAAACACAATCACAAAAGAATCAAGGTACGGCCGAAATACACTATTCATCAAGTGCATGAATGCAGCTGGGGCATTAGTCAACCCGAAAGACATCACCAGGAACTCGTAGTGCCCATATCGCGTTCTGAACGCCGTCTTCATAATATCTGAGTCCCTGATCTTCAACTGATGATAGCCCGATCGAAGATCAATCTTAGAAAATACAGTAGCCCCCTGGAGCTGATCAAATAGGTCCTCAATACGAGGCAATGGGTATTTATTCTTCATTGTTACCTTGTTCAGCTGCATGTAATCAATGCACATTCTCATTGTGCCATCTTTCTTCTTCACGAACAACACCGGTGCACCCCAAGGTGACACACTCGGACGAATGAAACCCTTATCTAAGAGTTCCTGAAGCCGTTCTTTCAATTCTTTTAACTCTGCTGGTGCCATGCGATAGGGAGGAATAGAAATGGGCTGAGTGCCCGGCACCAAATCAATACCAAAATCAATATCTCTGTCAGGCGGCATACCTGGCAGGTCTGCTGGAAATACATCCGGAAACTCCCTCACAATGGGGACCGAATCCAGACTGGGTGTCTCGGCCTCAACATTTCTAATGAAGGCCAAATAAGATAAACAACCCTTGCCAATCATTCGTTGGGCCTTTATATAAGAAATCACCCTGTTGGACACATAATCAGTCAAGCCACGCCACTCGATCCTTGGATTACCTGGAATAGCTAGTGTGACTGTCTTGGCATGACAGTCTAAAATCGCATGGTAAGGAGATAGCCAATCCATGCCTAGAATTACATCAAAATCTACCATGCCCAGTAGTAATAAATCAACTCGGGTCTCCAGACCCCCAATAGTAATAATACAGGATCGATATACCTGATCCACAACAACAGTATCCCCCACTGGGGTAGACACATGTACGGGTAAAGCAAGAATACCACGGGTCATACCCAAATGATGTGCAAAATAAGTAGAGACATAAGAATAGGTGGATCCGGGATCAAATAAGACGGAAGCATCCCTGTGGCAGACTGAGATAATACCTGAAATAACCGCATCTGAAGAACTAGCATCCTTCCTATCCGGAAGAGCATAGAAACGAGCCCGGCCTCCACCCAGTACGATCTTCGCCCCTATGGCGACCTGCGGATACCCGGCCACCGGTCCTAGCCGAGCCGTGCGCGGCGCTAAAGAAACGAGGAGTAGAAGACGAAGGCTGATCCCTTTGCTGAGACCGCTTACGAAGCCACTGAGGACACTCTCTCCTGATATGGCCCAAATCACCGCACTCAAAACAACGGCCTGAAGATGGAAGAAGGGGCTGCTGAGGACCCCTCGCTACAGATGAACCCTGTGCTGAGGAAACAGGAGCAGAGCTTTGAGCTGGAAGAGCACTCAGTGCAGGCTGACTCTGTTGACGGCTCTGCTGACCCTGATAACCCTGATGGCCCTGACGACCACGATCTGATGAAACCCCACTGGACTCTGCACGTCCAGACTGATGAGACCTGAAAGAACGACCCCTGCTATGCTGAGGTTGGCCCCTAGACGGAGCACCACTGTAGCTGCCAGTACCACGAGGCCTCTTAGCCTCTCTCTCTTCCCGCTCTCTGCGGCAATCTGTCTCAATATGACGGGCAGCATCAACCACCTCCTCAAAGGTAACTGCCGAAGCTCTCTCCCTGGTCATCAATATGCGGATGGGATAAATAAGGCCATCAATAAATCTCTGGATCCTCTCTCTGTCCGTAGGGACCATCCACATGGCATGACGGGCCAGCTGTGTGAATCTCATCTCGTATCGAGTAACCGTCATGCCTCCCTGCTTCAGCCACTCAAACTGACGACGCAGCTCTTCTCTCTAGGACCGAGGCACATACTTCTCCAAAAATACCGTGGAGAACTGCTTCCAAGTGAGGGGCGCTGCCCCAGCGGGCCTACGCCTCTCAAAATCCTCCCACCACTAAAATGCTGCACTTGTGAACCGAAAAGTGGTGAATGAAACACCGCTGGACTCTAGAATACCCGCGGCGTGAAGCATGCGCTGACATCTGTCAAGAAAACCCTGGGCGTCCTCGCCCTCCGCACCACTGAAAGCCGAAGGCTGTAGCCTCTCAAATCTCTCCAAACGACGTTGCTCATCGTCGGGCATAACTGGAACCACATAAGCAGGAGCTGGTGCAACGGGTGCAACTGGCTGAACTAGAGCTGCCCCAGGTTCCTGAATACCCTGTATCACCGGCTCGGGTGTGCGAGCCACGGGGGTCTAATTTCCTCCCCCTGCCTGTGAAGAAGACGTTGCAGTAGAGGCTGCAACGACCTGAGCCAAGCCTGTGCATACTGATATGATATGGGCCAAGGTCTCCTGAAGACCCGGTATCACAATGGGCACTGCCGGTGCCTGAACCTGAGCTGCCGGAGCGTCTGCAGCTGGAACCTGGTCCTGAACCTGGGCCACTGGTGCAGGAATCTGACCCCGAGTCTGGTCAGCTGGTGGGTCAGCAGGTGCTGGTACTGCTGCCCTACCTCTACCACGACCACGGCCTCTGGGTGCCAATGGTGGTCGTCCGCCACGTCCGTTAGCTCGTGTTCTCGCCATCTGCGAGAGAATGGAACATGGAAAATTTTAATTTCATGACAACACAATACGCACGATATGAATCCAAGAAAATGAGGTTTTTCCTAAAGTTTCTGTAGCCCTCCGAGGATAGATACGGACGTCTACGTACCGATCCACGAAAGCCTACTAAACCGGCTCATGACTCGCGAGTCCTAATAAACTAGGCTCTGATACCAACTTGTCACGACCCAAATCCGGTCGTGATGGCGCCCAACAATTAAGCTAGGCCAGCCAGACCAATAATTTAATTATCACAAAATACCCGTCCCCAAATGGACAATCCAAGAAGAATATATGAGTTTAAGAACTCCAATAATAATAATACTGAACAAAATACCTGACACTCCCAAAGATCCGGAGTCACAAGTCTAGAGCCTCTAACAAAACCCAATAGGAAATAGAGAGTACGATATAGAAGTACTCAAGTCTGAATACAAAATACAAAATAACAACCGGAAATGAGAGGAGAAGCTAGGTTCTGCGAACGTAGGCAGCTACCTCAGCAACTCGTTATGACACTGCAACCGCGGGAAATGCTTGTCTACTGCTCCTGAGTACCTGAGTCTGCACACAAAAGGTGCGGGGAGTAGGGGTGAGTACTAAGTACTCAGTGAGTAACAAATATATATAAGTAGCTGACAGTAAGAAATCCACAAAATACCACAATATGAAGCTACACTACAGTCCGATTCTCCTACGAACTAGCAACAACAATACAATACAGCTACCACAGAGTAATTCAACAAATACGGATGCAATGCAATGCACATAACCGCTACGGCGTGTAGCCCGATCCAATTTAACGTCGACGGCGCTCAGCTCACTGGGGTGTGTACAGACTCCGGAGGGGCTCCTACAGCCCAAGCGCAATACTGCTGCGGCGTGCAGCCCGATCCACATATCAACCACTGCGGCGTGCAGCCCGATCCCATGCTCAGTCCACAATAAGCAAATAAGTCACAAAACAGTTCATTTTTCTTACTTCCAGTTTCCAGTTCATAATTTATGAAAAATACTTTAACTTTATTAAATTTGCAAAAGTCGGTGACTTAGCATTTCAAAAGGTGAATTTCAATTTTCCAGGACTGAGATCAGTGATTTAAGCAATTATAGCTATCACATAAATATTGTCCTCTAAGGACGCTACAGGTCGGCACAAGGCCCCAAACAAGGCTTACAGCCCACAAATAATTCAAATACGGTGTATTTCCAACACTAATAACATATTATTCATTTCCGGGATGGACCAAGTCTCAATACCTAGTCACAATCAATCCCGCACCTGCCACGGTGTGCGAGCCACGCCTACTAGCGTCACAATGTGCTAAGCTGGGGTTTCGAACCCTCAGGCTACCATATACACAAACTACTCACCTCTAGCCGGTCGTAGACTCGTCCGCGATGCCTTTTCCTTTGAATTTCGCTGCCTTGTGTGTAGAATCTAGTCAAATAACAATAATTATATCAAATACGGGTCAAAGAATCATAACCCACTTCAATTTACATAAAATTCGCATAAATACGCCAAATTGGTAAAACCCGACCCCGGGCCCACTGCTCGGAAAATTTCGAAATTAGTACCAACGCGATCCTTATCTCGCCACGAGTCCGTGCATATAAAATTTATCGAAATCGGAGTTCAAATGGCCTTCCAAATCCAAAAATCGCGTTTTCAATACTTAGGCCACATTTCCTCAAGATTTCTACCCAATTTCATGAAGATTGATGTTAATACTACCATAAAATGATGTTTTTGAGTCAAGAATCTTACCTCCGACGAATACCCGATGACTTCTCAGTGATTTCCTCGAGTTTTCTTCTCTAGGGCTCAAAATTGAGTTTTGGGTTAATGAACCCGTAACCCCTCTGTTCTGTGATTAAATTCTCTGCCAGACCCATTTGCTCTACGCGATCGCGACTCTACTCACGCGATCGTGATGTTCAAAAATTTCGGCCTCACGCGATCGCGACTCTCCTCACGCGATCGCGATGTACAAACATCCGGCTTCACGCGATCGCGTCCCTTTTCCTGCGATCGCGTAGCACATTTTTCCCTGGACCCCATTTCTCTTCTACGTGATCGCGTAGATGCTCATGCGATCGCGATGGTCACCCGGTTAACTCTACGCGATCGCGACTGGTGATCCTGCGATCGCGATAGCCTACCCCCCAGCGCTACGCGATCGTGTCCCCCTACCCGCGATCGCGGAGAGCAAAAACCTGCTGCGTTTATGACGGCAACCATCCTTCTCTTTTCTTCCAAAAATAGTCCGTTTGGACCACCGGATTCATCCCGAGACCCCCGGGACCCCAACGAAAACCACCAACATACTCCAAAATATGATACGAACTTGTTCCAATCATAAAAACACCATACTAAACATCAAAATCTCCATTTACTCACGGATTCAAGCCTAAGTTTCTTCAAAACTTTCAAAACTAACATTCAATCCAAAACCCGATCAAACGATGTCCGAATGACCCGAAAATTTGCAGACATATCCAAAATCACATAACGAAGCTACAGAAATTGTCGGAATTCCATTCCGACCCCGGATCAAAATATCACCTACCATCCGGATTTCGCCAAAATTCAACCTTCGCCAATTCAAGCCTAAAACTACACCGGACCTCCGAATTCAATTCCGATTGTTCTCCTAAGTCATAAATGATCCCCCGGAACTAGTCGAATCATCAGAATCCGGTTTCGAGCACTCTAACTCAATAGTCAACTCTTGGTTGACTTTCCATATTCAAGCTTTCTTCAAACATGCTATTTGTTTCATTTTCAATCCAAATCACTCCTAACTCACCCGATATACTCTAATACTGTTATAAAAGCATAAGATATGTAATTGCAAGGTAACGGGGTGGTAATTCCCGTAACGACAGGCCGGGTCATTACATTCTCCCCAACTTAAACAAACGCTCGTCCGCGAGCGGGTTAAGAAACATACCTGGAGCATCAAACAGGTGTGGATATCTGCTCCGCATTTCCTTCTCGGTCTCCCAAGTTGTTTCCTCCATGGGACGACCTCTCCACTGCACTTTCACTGAAGCTATGTCCTTAGATCTCAGCTTACGAACCTGTCGACCCAAAATGGCTACTGGTTCCACATCATAAGTCAAATCCTCATCTAGCTGTATCGTGCCGAAGTCCAACACATGAGACGGGTCTCCGACATACTTCCGGAGCATAGATACATGGAACACCGGGTGAACTCCCAACAAACTGGGTGGAAAAGCAAGCATATAAGCCACCTCTCCAACTTTCCTAAGCACCTCAAAAGGTCCAATAAACCTTGGGCTCAACTTCCCTTTCTTTCCAAACCTCATAACACCCTTCATAGGCGAAACCTTCAACAACACCTTCTCACCTACTGAATAAGACACATCTCGGACCTTCCGGTCCGCATAACTCTTCTGACGCGACTGAGCTGTGCGAAGTCTCTCCTGAATCACCTTTACCTTGTCTAAGGCATCTTGGACTAACTATGTCCCTAACAACCTAGCCTCGCGGGGCTCGAACCAACCGACTGGAGACCTACACCGTATCCCATATAAAGCTTCATACGGTGCCATCTGAATACTGGACCGATAGCTATTATTATAAGCAAACTCCGCCAAAGGCAAATAATCAGCCCACGAACCACCGAAATCAATGACACAAGCACGCAACATGTCCTCTAATATCTGAATAGTACGCTCAAACTGTCCATCCGTCTGTGGATGAAATGCTATGCTCAGCTCTACCTGCGAACCCAACTCTCGCTAAAATGTCCTCCAGAACTGAGAAGTGAACTGGGTACCTCTGTCTGATATAATAGAAATAGGAACTCCATGCAATCTCACTATTTCACGGATGAATATCTCTGCCAACCGCTCTGAGGTATAGGTAGTACACACTGGGATGAAATGAGCTGACTTGGTCAACCTATCCACCACCACCCAAAACTGAATCAAACTTCCTCACTGTCCGAGGGAGTCCACTAACAAAGTCCATAGTAATCCTTTCCCACTTCCACTCGGGAATATCAATACGCTGGAATACACCACCAGGTCTCTGATGCTCATACTTGACCTGCTGACAGTTTTGACACCGAGCCACATGGCTCACAATATCTTTCTTCATCTTTCTCCACCAGTAATGCTGCTTCAAATCCCTGATACATCTTCGCGGCTCCTGGATGAATAGAATACCGCGAGCTGTGGGCTTCCTCCAATATCAATTCAAGAAGGCCATCAACATTGGGCACGCATATCCGGCCCTGCATCCGCAATACACCATCACTATCAATAGTGACATCTCTAGCACCATCATGCTGAACTATGTCCTTAAGGACAAGTAAGTGTGGATCATCATACCGGCGCTCTCGAATACGATCATATAAAGAAGAACGAGCTACTACACAAGCCATCACCCGACTAGGCTCAGAAATATCCAGCCTCACCATCTGATTAGCTAACGCCTGAACATCAACTGCAAGGGGTCTCTCCCCAACTGGAATATACGCCAAACTGCCCATACTAATAGCCTTCCGGCTCAATGCATCAGCCACTACATTGGCTTTCCCGGGATGGTACAAGATAGTAATATCATAGTCTTTAAGCAATTCAAGCCATCTCCGTTGCCTCAAATTTAGATCTTTCTGCTTAAACAAATGCTGAAGGCTGCGGTGGTCTGTATATACATCACAAGATACACCATATAGGTAATGCCTCCAAATCTTCAAGGCATGTACAATAGCAGCTAACTCCAAATCATGAACAGGGTAGTTCTTCTCGTGGGGTTTTAGCTGACGAGAAGCATATGCAATAACTCTACCCTCCTGCATCAACACACAACCGAGTCCAACTCTAGAAGCATCACAATACACCGTATATGACCCTGAAGCTGATGGTAATACAAGTACTGGAGCTGTGGTCAAAGCCTCCTTGAGCTTCTGGAAACTCTCCTCGCATTCATCAGACCACTCAAATGGAGCATTCTTCTGTGTCAACTTAGTCAACGGTGAAGCAATAGATGAGAAACCCTGAACAAACCGGCGATAATAGCCTGCCAAGCCGAGAAAACTCCGAATCTCTGTAGCTGAGGAAGGTCTGGGCCAATTCTGCACTGCCTCAACCTTCCGTGGATCAACCCGAATACCATCACTAGACACTATATGTCCCAGAAAACCGACAGTATCAAGCCAGAACTCACACTTAGTGAATTTTGCATAAAGCTTCTCTTCTCTCAACCTCCGTAATACCACCCTCAAGTGCTGTGCATGCTTCTCCTGGCTGCATGAATACACCAAAATATCATCAATAAACACAATCACAAAGGAATCAAGATACGGCCGAAATATGCTATTCATCAAGTGCATGAATGCAGCTGGGGCATTAGTCAACCCGAAAGACATCACCAGGAACTCGTAGTGCCCATATCGCGTTCTGAACGCCGTCTTCATAATATCTGAGTCCCTGATCTTCAACTGATGATAGCCCGATCGAAGATCAATCTTAGAAAATACACTAGCTCCCTGGAGCCGATCAAATAGGTCCTCAATACGAGGCAATGGGTACTTATTCTTCACTGTTACCTTGTTCAGCTGCCTGTAATCAATACACATTCTCATTGTGCCATCTTTCTTCTTCACGAACAACACCGGTGCACCCCAAGGTGACACACTCGGACGAATGAAACCCTTATCTAAGAGTTCCTGAAGCCGTTCTTTCAATTCTTTTAACTCTGCTGGTGCCATGCGATAGGGAGGAATAGAAATGGGCTGAGTGCCCGGCACCAAATCAATACCAAAATCAATATCTCTATCAGGCGGCATGCCTGGCAGGTCTGCTGGAAATACATCCGGAAACTCCCTCACAATGGGGACCGAATCAAGACCGGGTGTCTCGGCCTCAACATTTCTAATGAAGGCCAAATAAGATAAACAACCCTTGCCAATCATTCGTTGGGCCTTTATATAAGAAATCACCCTGTCGGACACCTAATCAGTCAAGCCACGCCACTCGATCCTTGGATTACCTGGAATAGCTAGTGTGACTGTCTTGGCATGACAATCTAAAATCGCATGGTAAGGAGATAGCCAATCCATGCCTAGAATTACATCAAAATCTACCATGCCCAGTAGTAATAAATCAACTCGGGTCTCCAGACCCCCAATAGTAATAAGACAGGATCGATATACCTGATCCACAACAACAGTATCCCCAACTGGGGTAGACACATGTACGGGTAAAGCAAGAATACCACGGGTCATACCCAAATGATGTGCAAAATAAGTAGAGACATAAGAATAGGTGGATCCGGGATCAAATAAGACGGAAGCATCCCTGTGGCAGACTGAGATAATACCTGAAATGACCGCATCTGAAGCACTAGCATCCTTCCTATCCGGAAGAGCATAGAAACGAGCCCGGCCTCCACCAGTACGATCTTCACCCCTAGGGCGACCTCTGGATACCTGGCCACCAGTCCTAGCCGACTGTGCTGGCGCCGAAGAAACAGGAGTAGAAGACGAGGGCTGATCCCTCTGCTGAGACCGCTTACGAAGCCACTGAGGACACTCTCTCCCGATATGGCCCAAATCACCGCACTCAAAACAACGGCCTGAAGATGGAAGAAGGGGCTGCTGAGGACCCCTCTCTACAGACGAACCCTGTGCTGAGGAAGCAGGAGCAGAGCTCTGAGCTGGAAGAGCACTCAGTGCAGGCTGACTCTGCTGACGGCTCTGCTGACCCTGATAACACTGCTGGCCTTGACGACCACGATCTGATGAAACCCCACTAGACTCTACATGTCCAGACTGATGAGACCTGAAAGAACGACCCCTGCTATACTGGGGTTGGTCCCTAGACGGAGCACCACTGAAATTACCAGAACCACGAGGCCTCTTAGCCTCTCTCTCCTCCTGCTCTCTGCGGCAATCTGTCTCAATATGACGGGCAGCATCAACCACCTCCTCAAAGGTGACTGCCGAAACTCTCTCCCCGGTCATCAATATGCGGATGGGATAAATTAGGCCATCGATAAATCTCTGAATCCTCTCTCTGTCTGTAGGAACCATCCACATGGCATGACGGGCCAACTGTGTGAATCTCATCTCGTACTGATTAACCGTCATCTCTCCTTGCTTCAACCACTCGAACTGACGTCGCAGCTCCTCTCTCTGAGACTGAGGAACGTACTTCTCCAAAAATACCGTGGAGAACTGCTGCCAAGTGAGGGGCACTGCCCCAGCGGGCCTACGCCTCTCGAAATCCTCCCACCACTGAAATGCTGCACCTGTGAACTGAAAAGTGGTGAATGAAACACCGCTGGACTCTAGGATACCCGCGGTGCGAAGCATGCGCTGACATCTGTCAAGAAAACCCTGGGCGTCCTCGCCCTCAGCACCACTGAATGTCGGAGGCTGTAGCCTCTCAAATCTCTCCAAACGACGCCGCTCATCGTCGGGCATAGCTGGAACCATATAAGCAGGAGCTGGTGCAATGGGCGCAACTGGCTGGACTGGCTCGGGTGTGTGAGCCACGGGGGTCTGATTCCCTCCCCCTGCCTGTGAAGAAGATACTGCAACAGTAGCTGCAACTACCTGAGCCAAGCCTGTGCACACTGATAAGATCTGAGCCAAGGTCTCCTAAAGACCTGGTATGACAATGGGCACTGCCGGTACCTGAACCTGAGTTGTCGGAGCGTCTGCCGCTGGAATCTGGTCCTGAGTTTGGGCCACTGGTGTAGGAATCTGACCTTGAGTCTGGTCAGCTGGTGGGTCAGCAGGCACTGGCACTGCTGCCCTACCTCTACCACGACCACGGCCTCCGGGTGCCAATGGTGGTCGTCCGCCACGTCCGTTAGCTCGTGTTCTCGCCATCTGCAAGAGAATAGAATATGGAAAGATTTAATTTCATGATAACACAAATCGCACGATATGAATCCAAGAAAATGAGGTTTTTCCTAAAGTTTCTGTAGCCCTCCGAGGATAGATATAGGAGGAAAAGGAGTGAAAGCCCAAAAGATAGATGAGATATTAACCTAGGTGATTGTCACGACCCAAATCCGGTCGTGATGGCGCCCAACAATTAAGCTAGGCCAGCCGGACCAATAATTACTTATCACAACGAATATCAGTCCCAAATGAACATCCCAAGAAGAATATATGAATCAAAGAACTCCAATAATAATAATACTGAACAAAATACTGACACTCCCAAAGATCCGGAGTCACAAGTCTAGAGCCTCTAACAATACCCAACAGGAAAAGAGAGTACGATATAGAAGTACTCAAGTCTGAATACAAAATATAAAATAACAACTGGAAATGAGAGGAGAAGCTAGGTTCTGCGAACGTAGGCAGCTACCTCAGCAACTCGATATGACACTGCAACCGCGGGAAATGCCTGTCTACTGCTCCTGAGTACTTGAGTCTGCACACAAAAGGTGCAAGGAGTAGGGGTGAGTACTAAGTACTCAGTGAGTAACAAATATATATAAGTAGCTGACAGTAAGAAATCCACAAAATACCACAATATGAAGCTACACTACAGTCCGAATCTCCTACGAACTAGCATCAACAGTACAATTCAGCTACCACAGAGTAATTCAACAAATAAAGATGCAATGCAATGCACATAACCGCTACGGCGTGTAGCCCGATCCAATTTAACGTCGACGGCGCTCACTCGGGGTGTGTACAGACTCCGGAGGGGCTCCTACAGCCCAAGCGCAATACTACTGCGGCGTGCAGCCCGATCCTCATATCAACCACTGCGGCGTGCAGCCCGATCCCATGCTCAATCCACAATAAGCAATTAAGTCACAAAACAGTTCATTTTTCTTACTTCCAGTTTTCCAGTTCATAATTTATGAAAAATACTTTAACTTTATTAAATTTGCAAAAGTCGGTGACTTAGCATTTCAAAAGGTGAATTTCAATTTTCCAGGACTGAGATCAGTGATTTAAGCAATTATAGCTATCACATAAATATTGTCCTCTAAGGACGCTACAGATCGGCACAAGGCCCCAAACAAGGCTTTCAGCCTACAAATAATTCAAATACAGTGTATTTCCAACACTAATAACATATTATTCATTTTCGGGATGGACCAAGTCTCAATCCCCAGTCACAATCAATCCCGCACTTGCCATGGTGTGCGAGCCACGCCCTACTAGCGTCACAATGTGCTAAGCCGGGGTTTCGAACCCTCAAGCTACCATATACACAAACCACTCACCTCTAGCCGGTCGTAGACTCGTCCGCGATGCCTTTTCCTTTGAATTTCGCTACCTCGTGTGTAGAATCTAGTCAAATAACAATAATTATATCAAATACGGGTCAAAGAATCATAACCCACTTCAATTTACATAAAATTCGCATAAATACGCCAAATTGGTAAAACCCGACCCCGGGCCCACTGCTCGGAAAATTTCGAAATTAGTACCAACGCGATCCTTATCTCTCCACGAGTCCGTGCATATAAAATTTATCGAAATCGGAGTTCAAATGGCCTTCCAAATCCAAAAATCGCGTTTTCAATACTTAGGCCACATTTCCTCAAGATTTCTACCCAATTTCATGAAGATTGATGTTAATACTACCATTAAATGATGTTTTTGAGTCAAGAATCTTACCTCCGACGAATACCCGATGACTTCTCAGTGATTTCCTCGAGTTTTCTTCTCTATAGGGCTCAAAAATGGCGTTTTGGGGGTGTAAACCCGTAACCCCTCTGTTCTGTGATTAAATTCTCTGCCAGACCCATTTGCTCTACGCGATCGCGACTCTACTCACGCGATCGCGATGTTCAAAAATTTCGGCCTCACGCGATCGCGACTCTCCTCACGCGATCGCGATGTACAAACATCCGGCTTCACGCGATCGCGTCCCTCTTCTTGCGATCGCGTAGCACATTTTTGCCCCTGGACCCCATTTCTCTTCTACGTGATCGCGTAGATGCTCATACGATCGCGATGGTCACCCGGTTAACTCTACGCGATCGCGACTGGTGATCCTGCGATCGCGATAGCCTACCCCCCAGCCCTACGCGATCGTGTCCCCCTACCCGCGATCGCGGAGAGCAAAAACCTGCTGCGTTTATGACGGCAACCATCCTTCTCTTTTCTTCCAAAAATGGTCCGTTTGGACCACCGGATTCATCCCGAGACCCCCAGGACCCCAACGAAAACCACCAACATACTCCAAAATATGATACGAACTTGTTCCAATCATAAAAACACCATACTAAACATCAAAATCTCCATTTACTCACGGATTCAAGCCTAAGTTTCTTCAAAACTTTCAAAACTAACATTCAATCCAAAACCTGATCAAACGATGTCCGAATGACCTGAAAATTTGCAGACATATCCAAAATCACATAACGAAGCTACAGAAATTGTCGGAATTCCATTTCGACCCCCGGATCAAAATATCACCTACCATCCGGATTTCGCCAAAATTCAACCTTCGCCAATTCAAGCCTAAAACTACACCGGACCTCCGAATTCAATTCCGATTGTTCTCCTAAGTCATAAATGATCCCCGGAACTAGTCGAATCATCAGAATCCAGTTTCGAGCACTCTAACTCAATAGTCAACTCTTGGTTGACTTTCCATATTCAAGCTTTCTTCAAACATGCTATTTGTTTCATTTTTAATCCAAATCACTCCTAACTCACCCGATATACTCTAATACTGTTATAAAAGCATAATATATGAAATTGCAAGGTAACAGGGTGGTAATTCCTGTAACGACAGGTCGGGTCGTTACATTTCCTTTCCCTGCATAAGACTAAGCCATGTCTCTTTTCCTTGCATGAGGCTAAGCATTGTATCCTCTTCTTGCATGAGGCTAAGCATTGCCCCCTAATCGCATAAGGCTAAACACTTTCTTCCATTACATGAGACTAAGCCATGTCTCCTCTTCTTGCATGAGGCTAAGCCCTGCCTCCTCAACTGCATAAGGCTAAGCATTTCCTTCCATTGCATGAGACTAAGCATTGTCTTTTCATTGCATGAGGCTAAGCATTGCCTCCCTAATTACATAAGGCTAAACACTGCCTTTCTTTACATCGAGACTAAGCATTGTCTCCTCTCATTTGCATAAGGCTATGCATTGCCTCCCCAATTGCATTAGGCTAAGCACTGCCTTTCCTTACATCGAGACTAGGCATTGTCTCCTCTCATTTGCATAAGGCTATGCATTACCTCCCCAATTGCATTAGGCTAAGCACTGCCTTTCCTTACATCGAGACTAGGCATTGTCTTATTTTCTTGTATGAGGCTAGGCCTTGCCTCCTCAACTACATAAGGCTAAGCTCTGCCTTTCCTTGCCCAATATCGAATGCTATGCTACTTGAAATCTAGCACTATTTTGCCTCCCCAAGGCTAAGCTCTGTTCTAATCTTATGCTAGACTAAGCTTTGTCTTGTTTCGCTATATGACCTAGCATCATGTTGTTACATTTCATGGGCTGAAACATCGCCATTTTTGTCCAAAGGCGTCATGGCCTGAAGGCATCATCCTTATAGTCGGAAGACACCGCGCCATGGCCTGAGGATCTTTCAATATTGCACAGCATTATTCAATGGGGTCATAGTTCAGAGGCACCATTTTCATGGCCCAATAACATCATTTCATGGCATGCAAATCCCTTATCATGTGACACATGGCCCAGGACATCATGGTGTAAGGACATCATCCTCACCGTCCAAAGACAACCTTCATGGTCCAAAGGAAATTTGCATCATATTTAATTATCGCAATAATTTATATATTTGCGTGCAGTGTTTTAAGTTTTACAGGTAATCTAGCAAGTAACTATTCTTCAAATAGGAGCAAACTTCACTCCGGTTTTCGCTCATAACGTTCACATCCTGCAATTATTTCAAAGTAACCGACTCCATCAATTTCTCACTTTTTCTCTATGGCTATTCAGATACTTGCTCGATAACACATCCTTACATTTCATATTCACATTCATAACTCTGCATAATTCCATCCAATACTATCCTTCCCAAAAGAACCATTTCCGAAACACACAACCATTCCAATAACAACTCTATCAGTTTCGTTCACCATTGGATCCAGAACTACACATGGCCCGACTCCTATAAAACCAGGGATATGTAGCCAATTCACAAACCAGACTTCGACCACTATTTTTCAAATCACCCCATTCGGTCAAAATTTTATCATCATTGTTTTACCCGATAATTCTTTCATCATTCCCATTTAAAAAGGGGCAGTTGTTGATACCCAATTTTCTCTCATATTTCTAAAAATATATAAAATATTATGTTTTCATCATAATAATCTAGTTTATGAACCTATACAAGCATTTTTCATATTTTTCATAATTTTTAAAGGCTTTAAATTAATTTGTTTCTGCATTTTTATTTTAGAAATATCTAGTAATTATCCTTAAAATTATTTTATGATGATTTAATCATCCAAACTTATCATTCACACAAGCATGCATATTTTTAAACATTTTATTTTATTTCTCATTGTTACATTTGCATTTTAGGGCAAATTGTACCTTTTTTTGCAGTAATAGTCCATATTAATATATAATTATATTATTTACGCAAAAATGTCTTATATTTTTATAATGTTAAGTTATTATTTTTAATAATTTTAGTGCACAAATAATATTTTTACTATTATTTTGTAAATTATTTTTCTTGCTAAATATTAGGTATTTAAAAGCTAGCTTAAATTCCTAATCAATTTCGAACATAGTATACCAGCCCACTACCTAAAACCTCAGCCCAATAACACCTGAGCCTAATCCTGCCCCATCCAAACTGACCCAGACCTCTTATACCATAGGCGTCGATCAAAAATGATTAACGGCTCACAACCCTCAACCCTTAACCCCTCTTCTCTTATAACCCGATCCTCAAGCCCTAAAGACATTGTCTCTTACCCGCCGCCTTTGAACTCTCTCAAATCCTTTTCTCTCTATGAAACCTTAGCTGCTATAACCCTTAAGCCTCTCCAATTCCAGCTCAAAACATGGAATCAACCCATGATCAGCTTACCTATTTCGTAATACTCTATCATTATACGCATGATTTTGGTATCACTTAGTTCTTGCCCTATTTTTGAAAAGAAATACCTCCCAAGAATGAGCCGATTCACTTTGATTCTGTGAATATCTGGACGATCTTCCGCCTCTATACATGTTATATTGAACTATCCTTGTATTTTTTTGTCCGATTCAATGTGCCAGTCTCAACTGGGGTTTGAGATTTTCTGTAATCCCTTCTCCACTTTTGAGGTCCAATAAATGTTGTAGCAGCCTTAAGAACCAACTCCATGTCGCTTTGGTCTCTTTATCAACAACAATCCATGCTAAGGAATAAAAATGCCTCATGGAGTCTTGGCCAACAGCTACTAACATTTGACCCTTGCATTTCTCTTTCAGAAAGGTTCCATTTAAGCCAATGAATGGTCTCAACCACTCTTGAACCCCATTTTCAATGCATGAACGCAGATGTACATTCTTAGAAATCTTCTTTTACATATTAACGTGGATAAATTTCAATAGTAGGTGTACTTTTTTGGCCCTTTTTCCAAATTTGTTAAAATTAGGTATAAATTTATCTACTTTAATAATGGTAGGGACAATTTTGCATACTTTGTTAACGGTAGGGACAATTTTAGCCGTAAAGTAGAACGGGTACTAATGTGACTAATTTTCGATAGTAGAAGTATAATTTTGGCCTTTTTCCCCAAATTAAAAATTGTTATTCACTTATATTAATCTCCTTTCTTGTTAAAGATAAATAATACCATCTGAACTTTGAAAAGGAGGAGGCCAATTTGGTGAAATTTTTCTTTAGAAATTTTGGTAATTAATTTGAAGTTTTATAACATCTTGGCCAAATTTGAAAAAAAAGAGGTTGGTGAAAATCTTTAGATTCCATGAACTTAAAAAAGATGCTACGAAGAAAAGCATTATGCAGTTGGTGAGGATCATCTGCATTTCATTTGGTTCGAGTTTTGAATGTTCATAATGTCACATATATACACACCATATTGATCTTTACTTGAGACTTGACTGATTGGTTATAATTTGGGTAGAGATGTGTTTGCTATTGCTTACTACTTCTCGGCCTGCTAAAATATTATCGGTGACTGATTAGTTATAATTTGGGTAGGTCAGCTAGGTATTTAGGTAGTTGTAATGTTCTTAATTTTTTTTAATGCTTGAGATTAGTTTGATCAAAAGAATTTCAAAGATGCGAAACTGCTATGTTAAACTTATATAGGATTTCTGAGCTTTCACTGATATGAGTAGTTTATAATCAAAATATTTTATTGAATCTGTTTTGTTTGGGGAGCATCTTGATGGCAAGAATATATTAATTCTATCAATTGTTTCACTATCATGTGACTGTTAGAAAATATAAAATTTAGGTAGAACATGTCAACTTAGCACTGCATGTATTTGGATCTCTCTCCGCTGTAGTATGTTGTTTCTTTACTTGAATTCTTGGCTAATGTTGTGTTTATATATTTTTTGTGTGCAGGTTAGATCTTTTTATAGTTGACTATTGTAACTTCTATCTAGCTTACCTAGTACCTACACCCTCCAACATTACTATTGCAGGTAAAAACTTTGTAAGAGTGAAAATTGGTCATTGGATTTTTAACCTCTTACATTCGTTGAATCATCTCCATGACTATCCATTGATTTTTTTTTTCAACGAACTCTTGTTTTTGGATTTGCTTAAAAATACATGTTGCATTGTGAGGATACTAGGCAACTATGATGACCCGGTTTGTTATAACGTGAGTTACCATCCCGTTTTTCCCGTTATATACTTGTTCATGTTTCAATATATGTGTTTGGTGAGTATGAGTCAATTCGGAGCGAGTTTGGTAGAAATGAGTCAAATAGTCTCTTTGATGAAGGAAAAGTTGGGAAAAATCAACCGGATGTTAACTTGTGAGTTAGAGGGCTCAGATTTGAATTCTGATGGTTCAGGTAGCTTCGGGGGATCATTTGTGGTTTAGGAGAGTGATCGGAATTTAATTTGGAGGTTCGGTGTAGAATTAGGCTTGAATTGGCGAAGTTGGGATTTTGGCGAAATTCGGTTGATAGGTGAGATTTTGATCCGGGCGTCGGAAGGGAATTCCAACAGTTACAGTAGCCTCGTTAGGTGATTTTGGATATGTCTGCAAAACTTCAGGTCATTCGGACATCGTTTGGTCGGGTTTTTGATTGAATTTTGGTTTCGAAATTTTAGTTGAAACTTAGGCTTGAATCCGCCTTGATTTGATCATTTTCGTGTTTAAGGATGTGTTTTTATGATTGGAACAAGTTCATATGGTGTTTTGGAGTAGGTTGGTGGTTTTTGTTGGGGTCCCGGGGGCCTCGGGGTGAATCCGGGGGTCCAAACAGACCATTTTTGGCTAAGAGAAGGATCAGGTCTACTGTCGTAAGTGCAGCAGAAGTTTGTTCATCGCGTTCGCGATGGTAGTCACGTGAACGCGTAGTGTATCAAGGAGCTGAGGAATTTTGATCTTCGCGTCCGCGAAGTGTTGGACGCAAACGCGTAAGGGCAGGATCTAGTGAATCGCGGTAGTTTAGGTCGCGTTCGCGTAGTGTAAGTGCTGCTGGTCATCGCGTTAGTGTCTGGGTCCACGCGATCGCGTAGAGAAAAATAGGGACTGCTTCCAATTGTTCATCGCAAACGCGTGCGGGGCATCGCAAACGCGTACGGTAAAAATGACTGACATAAGGGTTTTAAGCAAAACATTTCAGTCGCGAATTTTAGACACTTTCCTCCATTTTTGAGTACCTTCAGAGCTAAGTGATGGGATTTGAAGGGAATTTCATCGAGAAGTGATTGGAGGTAAGTCTCGTGGTCTTAATACATCATTTTAACGAAGAATCTTCCATTAATTCTCTGAAATTAGGTATAAATTGAGGGAGTTATGGCTTGGATTTTTGCTATAAAAAATCATGATTTGCCGACTCATTTGAAGTCCGATTTTGATAAATTTTATATGCACGGACTCGTGGCGAGATAAGGATTTCGAAAATGTGACTTTCGTAATTTGTTGAGAAGCGGGTCCAAAGCTCGAGTTTTGGCAACTTTGTGTTTTTGGGTGTTTTGCGAGTCCTTTAGATTGGGTTATGCTTCATTAGCCTATTTTGATGTATTCTTATTGGTTTTGGTCAGATTTGGCACCCGAGGAGGTCAATTTGCGAGGCAAGCGCAAGGCGAGCTAGGACTTTTGCCGGATTCGAGGTGAGTCGTAGTAATGAATGATTTACTGAGGGTTTGAAACCCAGTATTTGCACTATACAGTGCTATGTTGAGATGAAACACGCGTCATGTGACGAGCGTGGTGGTATTGTGACTTGGGGATTTGGACTTGGTCCTTCCCGACTGATAGTTTACTGTGCATATTGACTGAGACTGAACATATACCTATATAATTGGGCTAGTTGCCATGTTTGGGGCCTTGTGCCAATCTGTAGAATTCTTAGGGAAGCTTGTGGAGCTAAATGACCCTTCTACCATGTTGAACACATACTCTCAGCCGTATTCATAGTTGTATAGCATGACATGAACCAGTACTAGATCTGTACTTTAAGTGAGGATACATAGGGTTGAATACCCTATTCTAGCCGAGTGGGCCCGAGAGGCTGAGTCTATATTGACTGAGAGGGGTCGAGGACCCATTGTGAGGTATAGACATATATACCGGATCGGGCTGCACGCCGCAGCAGTATATATATTGAGATACCTGAGTGGCTTGTGATATTGATGACTGAGCAAGGCCGAGGGCCGAATTGTGAGGATAGTTATGGATCGGTATGCACAGTGCATCATTATAGATATATATACATGGATTGGGCTGCACGCCACAGCAATATAGCACTTGGGCTATAGGAGCCCCTCCGGAGTCCGTACACTCCTAGTGAGTGCAGGTTATATATTATTGGATCGGGCTGCACGCAGCATCAGTATATCCTTTATATTGAATTGGGCTGCACGCCGCAGCACTATATATATTGGATCGGGCTGCACACCGCAATATTATATATACATATATATATTGGATTGGGTTACATGCCGCAGCAGTATGAGTGAGGATCGGGCTGCACACCGCAGCAGAGTTAGATCAGTGTTGGATCAGTGTTGGATCAGTGTTAGATCAGTGTTGGATCATTGTGAGAAAGTAGTAGACTGGAACCAGACTTACCATTGTAGAGAGGATTTACCTGTACGGTTATTTTTGGAATTGTTTAGTGTACATACCGGTGTTCTTTCTTTCAGTTATTATTTATTGATTACTACTCACTGAGTTGGAAGTACTCACTCTACTCCTTGCACCTTGTGTGCAGATACAGGGATCTAGGAGGTTGCCTGAGCTTTACACTGCAGTTTCTACTTCTAGATGAGGAGACATCGAGGTAGCTGCCGGCGTCCGCAGGACCCGATCTCTCCCTCCCTCTATTTTATCTCCCGGTTTCCTATTTAGTTATTAGTTGTATAGGATTCTCTCTTTTGATAGAGGACCAGACTTGTGACACCGGATTCATTAGGCTGTATTACTATTATTTCTCTTTTCCTATTATTGTTATTGTTATCAAAACATGCTATTTAACTTTAAAAATGGAACAATGTTATTTAATAATTAAACGGGTATCTGGAAAATGGTCGGGCTTGCCTAGCAATGTGTTGGGCGCCATCACGACCGGAGTTTGGGTCGTGACAAGTTGGTATCAGATCCTAGGTTATCAGGTCTCGTGAGTCATGAGCTAGTTTAATAGTGTCTCGCGGATAGGTATGGAGACGTCTGTACTTATCATCGGGAGGCTGTAGAACCCTTTTAGGAAAGCTTCAAATTCTTGAAATTCTTGTCGTGCGACTTTGTTGATCCGAAAATAAACTTTGATATTCTATTCTCTCGCAGATGGTGATGACTCATGCTATAGGACGAGGCTGACGACCACCATTGCCACCCGCTAGAGGCCGTGGATGCGGTCGTGGTCGTGGTAGGGGTAGAGCAGCTGGGGCAGTGCCAGTTGACCCACCAGCTGTCCCCATTCAGATCAGCCTCCAATTGCAGAGGTCCCAGCAGCACCTATTCAGGCACCAGCTGTGCCTACTGTGATTTCGGGTCTACTGGAGACCCCAGCTCAGATATTGACAGTTTGTACTGACCTGGATCAGGCAGTTTCAGCCTCCACTACAGTAGCTACATCCCAGACCGGGGTGGTCATCAAACACCCATAGCTCGCACTCCAAAGTAGGTAGTGTAATGTCTTCAAATGCATGAGGCACCACTAGTTCAGCCAGTGGCTTCGGCTCAGCCAGTTGTTCAAATTCAGGGAGACAGGGTCCCAGTGATGCCTGACGACGAGCATCGTCATCTTGAAAGATATAGCAGACTTTCTCCTCCTATATTCAGTGGTTTTTCGGGCGAGGACTCCCAAGGCTATCTCGACAAGTGTCGTCGGATGCTCCGTACAACAGGGACTTTTGAGTCGAGTGGTGTATCCTTTACTACTTTCCAGTTTTAGGGAGTAGCCTTCACTTGGTGGGAGGCTTATGAGCGTCGTAGGCTAGCAGGTGCGGAACCATTGACATGGCAGGTGTTCTCCACTATTTTCCTGGAGAAGTGGATACCCCGATCTCAGAGGGAGGAGTTACACAGGCAGTTTGAGTGGCTCCGCCAGGGGGACATAACAGTGTCAGAGTATGAGGTTAGATTTATAGAGTTAGCCAAATATGCACCATGGATGGTTCCTACTGATCGAGAGAGGATCAAGCACTTCGTGGATGGACTTATTTATCCTATTCGTATTTTGATGACCCGAGAGAGGGTCCTGAGTCATTAATTTGAGGATGCTGATGATATAGCTCATGACATTGAGAAAGAACGTCGCCGAGAGCGAGAGGAGAGGGAGGCCAAGAGGCCTCGGGGATCAGCTAGTTCCAGTGGTACTCAGACTAGAGGCCAGAGTCAGCAGAGCCATGCCATTCTTTTAGGCCTCCACAACTAGTCCGCTCAGAGTACCGTGGGTAATCTTTTGACCGAGGTCATCAGGGATCTCATCAGAGTTAGCCATCTCTCAGTGCCCTTCCAGCACAAAGTTCATCTCAGGCTCCATCTGCTTAGGGTTCATCCCGATCGAGTTCATCAGCTAGCCACTCTGGCGTGAGGGGTTCCCTTCAGTCCCAGCCCCCAGCACCTGGGAGTTGCTTTGAGTGTGGGGAGTTTGGGCATATCCGGAGAGAGTGTCCCCATCTTTATCCATGCCATATCAGCAGAGGGGATAACCCTCATCTTCTGGTCGATCTACTTCAACACCCGCCCCGCCAGCTAGGGGTGGGGGTCAGGCAGCCAGGGGTCACCCTTGAGGGGGAGGCTGATCAGGTGGTCAGGCTTGTTGCTATGCTCTTCAGGGCCGTTCTAATGCGGTCGCTTCTGATGCTGTTATTACAGGTATTATTTTAGTCTGGTACAGAGATTCTTCAATTTTTTTCGATCCCGGTTCCACTTATTCTTATGTATCTTCATATTTTACTCCTCATTTGGGCACGACCCGAGGGTGTCTTGCATTGCCCGTGCAATATCTACCTCGGTGGGAGATACTATTATTGTGGACCATATGTACCGGTCCTGGCTTGTCACTATTGGGGGTCTGGAGACCCGAGTAGACTTGTTGCTATTGAGCATGATCGATTTTGATATCATCTTGGGCATGGACTGGCTATTTCTGTGTCACGCTATTCTGGACTGTCATGCCAAGATAGTCACATTGGCTATGCCGGGTATTCCGATGATCGAGTGGTGAAGCATGACTGATTATGTACCCAGCAGGGTAATATCTTTCCTCAAGGCCCAACGGATGGTTGGGAAGGGATGTCTATTATATTTGTCATTTGTGCGGGACGTTGGAGCTGAGACTCCCAGTATTTACTTTGTTCCTGTTGTGAGGGATTTTCCTGATGTGTTTCCCTCATACCTGTCGGGCATACCTGCGGACAGGGATATTGACTTTGGGATTGACTTGGTGCTGGGCACTCAGCCTATTTCTATTCCTCCTTATCGTATGACACCAGCTGAGTTGAAAGAATTGAAGGAGCACCTTTAGGAACTCCTAGATAAGGGGTTCATTCGGTCGAGTGTGACACCGTGGGGTGCACCGGTCTTGTTTGTTAAGAAGAAGGATGTCCCAATGGGGATGTGTATTGACTATAGGCAGTTGAACAAAGTAACAGTGAAGAACAAGTATCGTCCGCCACGCATTGGTGGTTTATTTGATCAGCTCCAGGGAGCTAGGGTATTCTCGAAAAATGATCTTCGTTCAGGCTATCACCAGCTGAAGATTAGAGATTCTGATATTATGAAGACAACCTTCAGGACGAGATATGGGCACTATGAGTTTCTTGTGATGTATTTTGGGCTGACCAATGCCCTAGCCGCGTTCATGCATTTGATGAACAGTGTGTTCCGGCCATGTTTGGACTCCTTCGTGATCGTGTTCATAGATGATATCCTGGTGTACTCCCGTAGCCAGGAGGAGCATGCTCAGCATCTGAGAGTTGTATTATAGAGGTTACGGGAGGAGAAGTTGTATGCCAAGTCCTCCAAGTGTGAGTTCTGGCTCGAGTCTGTGGCTTTCTTGGGGCACGTGGTGTCCAGTGATGGTATTCAGGTGGATCCGAAGAAGATAGTGGCGATGCAGAGCTGGCCTAGACCGATCTCAGCTATTGAGATTCGTAGTTTTCTGGGATTGGTAGGGTATTATCGCCGATTTGTTCAGGGATTCTCTTCTATTGCTTCACCCTTGACTAGGTTGACTCAAAAGGGTGCTCCATTTGAGTGGTCCGAGGAGTGTTAGGAGAGCTTCAGAAGCTGAAGACAGCATTGACCACGGCGCCAATTTTGATATTGCCGTGAGCTTCAGATTCTTATACTGTGTATTGTGATGCCTTGAGAGTTGGCATTGGATGTGTGTTGATACAGGACGGTAGGGCTATTGCTTATGCTTCTCGCCAGTTGAAGCCCCATGAGAAGAACTACCATGTGCACGATTTGGAGTTAGCATCCATAGTTCACGCTCTGAAGATCATCGCAGCCTTCAGCATCTGTTTAAATAGAAGGATCTTAATTTGTGACAACGGGGGTGGCTGGAGTTGCTTAAGGATTATGATATTACTATATTGTATCATCCGGGGAAGGTCAATGTTGTGGGCGATGCTTTGAGCCGAAAGGCGGTCAGTATGGGCAGGTTATTTGCGATAAATATGAACTCATCATCTTTAGAGAGTGGTGCAGCGAGATTATAGCTAGCATGTTAGGAATTAATCCTGCAATTGGGGAAACCATAAACACTAGACCTTTTTATCCATGATTCAACCTCATTCTTGCTAGTTAGTAGTTTTTATTGTCTTCTTTCTTAGTTAAGTAATTTTAGTTAATTCATAAATCAAGTCATAAACTCTGAAAGTTGTCTGAGCTTATCTTTAGTGATACTAGAAAGTTGTAGCAAATAGGTTGGTTCTCTGTGAGATTCGACTTTTGACTATTGAACCGGATTATTTTTGCGGCGATCGCTTAGTCCTTTTTATAAGGCATAGTTGGGCATGATCAATAATCCTCAAACTTCACTTGCTTTTTCACCTAATTAACAATCCTATTTTGTTTTACACAAGCTCCTTTCTTCAGGCCAACATAGACATATTTTAATGATGTTTTAGCAACATTAACTCTCTTCTGCCCTTTTTTCTGAACACTTTTTCTATTGTTATCCACAACCTTCTTTGGCTTCATTCTTGATTTCCCACCTTATTGGATCTTCTAATACTAAAGTTTTATTTCGTTTTTTTCATCATTGAAGTAAAATACCAAAAATTCTAACTTAAATTCTTGATTAAAATTTGGTATTTCTCAAAAAAAAAAAAACAAAGATGTTCTAATTCTTCTATAATGAAAATTTTCAGTTATATTAAATTGCATCAAGCAATCAAGAGAATTAACTGACCTGCTTCTTGGTAATGAACAAATAAAAGTCTAATCCCATTAGCCTAGCTACAGTTTTTGGACTATTGGCTTAACTTTATTACTTTTAATATTTTCTTCAACCTTGAAAGGTAATTTCTGACTAGAATGCTAAAGTTTTTCTTTTAATAACTTGATCCTATCACTTACAATGAAAAAGTCAGGATTGTTGAAGATAATTTGTATCGGTTGTTTAAAGAATACATGACAATATTCGTTGTTGGAATTGTTAGAAGTAGTAGTCATGAATGTTATGATGAAACAATAGACGAAATGGATGAATTCGACATGTTTGAAAGTTCGACTGAGTATTGTTCAGAAAAGCAGCTGGATTTATACTTGGAAGAGCCTGTATTGATTCGTAAAAAAATGAAAATATACTTACATTTTGAAAAGATAATAGGAGTAAGTATCCTGACCTCTCATAGATGGCTCGTGACCTGTTAAGTATACCTATTAACACAGTTGTATCTGAGTCAACTTTTAGCATTGGTGGTCGTCTGGTCGATTTATTGGTAAATTCAAGAGTTTTATTCAACCGGAGAATATATAAGCTAAGTTGTGTTCTAGAGATTGGATTTATGAGAATAAGGGTACATTATAATCAGTATCGTGTGTATTTTATTTTTTGAACTTCCTCATTGTTTGACCATTTTTAAAATTTTCTTATTTTTAGCTTGTGATGATTCTGAAGAGGAGGACATTGTAATAGATGTGGAGAAAATTGCTACTACATTTTCAAAAAGTTTAAATCTTGGCAGTGTTCAGATTTTTCACTTGATCGTATATTAAGTTCTCCATTTATGCACACCTTCCAAAATTGTGATTTCTCATTTCACTTTTGGCGTGTGATGCTTTGTCACGATAACTTTGATGCTAGAAAGAGGAAGAGGAAAAGTTTATGTTGAAAAAGATGTTGGCTTGAATCTTTACTTATTAGTTGTCAGCTATGTAGTGAGAATGCGTAATATTTCTGTTAGTTTTAAAGATAATTCTATTTTGTAGTTTGATTGGTGTTTTTATAAAATCTTTATGTTAGTTTCAAAGAAAGTGAGATTCTTGTTCATCAGTGTGTGGCTGAAATAAAGCAGACTTGATATCTATATTTTTGGCTTGTTTACTCGAGGAGTTTGGTGAATTTAATGTATTCTTTTTACATTAGGATTAAGGGTTCGAAGATGCAAAACTAGTTATTGAAGCTTTCAAGAGCAAAGGTGTTACAAAAATTGGAGCATTAGGCCTTTGTTGGAGGGAGGGTCGGGGTAGTGGCAGGTTCAAAAAGGATATTTGCGTCTACAGATGAAATAACTGCATGACTAGTCATCTGTAATGGAAAAATCTAGCAAGTTTTTCTCTCATTGTTACAGTTGGTAACACTGTAAATATTTGGATCAAGTTGGGTGAATTGGGTTATAATCCATTATTTACCCCATCTTGACCCAAGTAAATATTGGGTTGGATTGGGCATTGACCCATTTATTTACATAACTATCACAGTTTAAAAGAAATATAATAATTTTTTAGCATGAAATTCAATTGTACAGATATGGCAGAAAAATATTTATATTTGGAGCACACAGCTCCATTAAAATAGGAATATTAACTGTTAACCCCTAAACTTAAGAAATTTGAATGGAAAGTTAATAATTATTTGTACAAAAATCATGTCTTTTTCTCTCTCTTTATCTATTAGTTTTCCTTCTTTTTCTTCGTCTTCTTAGTTTTGTTTTTTACCGAAGTCAATATATTTTTTAAATTTGTTCCATTCAGTTTATTTTTTAATTATCTTTCTTAAGTTTTTCTCTTACTTCTTTCTTCCTTTCTTAACATAAAGCTCTTATTTCGATAATAATATACGTTAATATATACAATACATATATATAAAAATATACTTTGAATTAACATATATATATTTACGAATTATATACATAAAAAATACATCTTCAATCAAAGCAATGAGAAATAATAAATAAATAAATAAATAAATAAATAAATATATATATATATATATATATATATATATATATATATATATATATATATATATATATATATATATATATAATAACACTTGACATATAAAATACAGTATACATTAACAATACCTCTTAAAATAAGATAGCACTTCACAAATAAATATACAAAAATTATATACATAAATATATATTTTAAATTAAAGTGAAACCTGATATACAGAGTATAAACGATGTATAAATTAATACATCTTCATTTAGGTGGTATTGAGATATGCTACAGCTTTTCAAATATGGAGTGAAGAAGATGAATGCTGTAAAGGGAAAATGAAGATGGACAGAAAAAATAGCATGTCCCGTGATTAGTGAGTGAGTTAACTTATTAGATGGTGAGCTTAATTTTTATAATGTGCCATTAATAGAAAAAAAGTGCTCTTTATGAAATAAATAATAAATAGTACTATTTTTATAAATAATAGTTAAAAAAGGATCAAGCATATAAAAAAATCCTCATTTATTAGTGCAACCCATCTTGACCAACTCAAACTCAGCCCAAACAACCCATTTGCCGTTCCTACGTTCTTCATTTGGGGACAATTGTTAGCTTGTCACTTGTATGTACATCTTTGTGAGACTATTTTCTCGATATTTTGTACTATCTTTTATATATTGGATTGCTTGTCTCCGCCTGTGGACATAGGTCAATTGATCGAACCACGTGAAATATTTGTGTCTCTTTCAGTTTTCTTTTGATGTCTGATTTATCGTCATTGGAGATATATGTTTTGTTAGTTTCCAAATAACATCATATTATTTCGATCCTAGCAATTCGGATATAGTTGTTTTTAAAAAAAATAATTCCCAGACATAATATTTATATATCTTATTTGCAGCTTGATCTAATATACAATGTTCCATATGTTATGCATTTTTCTTCTCTTAATTTCCTTTTTCTCATTTTTATTTTATAAAAGATATTGTAGACAAAAAATTTCAAGATAGAATTTTCATAAAAGTAAACAAACATAAATTTGATTAAATCGAACAATGAGGATGAAGTCCAACCGAATGCTTGCAACCCCAAATACTTTTGTAGAAGCATAACGATGTAATAAAGAATTATTTTGCTGTTTATGTTAAACTAATTAAAGCAAGAAATTTGGGGGGAAATAAATTACTGAGGCGATGTATATTTGTGTATTTTCCCGATATATTTATGTATCCCGTCTTTATATCCATGTATTTCTTCCATTATATATCTCCTGTATATTCATGAAATCATGAATCCATTAAGAATATTTGTGTGCGACATGTCACGCTAATACACACGTGATATATGTTGTCGCAGTGACGTTATCAAGTCAATTTCGCTTCAAATTTTAACTCAAACCAAAACCATCTTCAATCTTTCTCAGATTCTGTAATGGTAGAGCTGTTGAGCTCAATGAAACGGTGAAGAAGGAAAGCAAAATAACAAGAAAAAAACCAAAATTGCATAATCATTGATGACAATTACAAGTACTAAGTCCCTATTTAATCTGCTCAGAAAGAAATAATTTAACTAACCCATTCTTTGGGTGACATGTGACAATCTTCTAGAGACTATTATTATTTATTAGCTAGAATATCTAATATAGTATCAAAATATTGGGTTGACTCTCTTTACTACCAATGGCCCAACTGACTTCACATGGTGGCCCAACTATCCTAAGCCCAATTTGCCATGTTATCAACATTCCACCCCCCCCCCCCCCGCCGCCCCCCGTAAGAAACCACTCATCTGTCATCTGCCATTGATGTATCAAAATTGGAAAATTTAGATTTCAGAAATGAATAATCTTCCCAGATGGCTTCTTCAAGCGACAAATTAGTCCACTGTACCAGGACTTGGGTGGCTGCACGATTTTCTTTCTTGACCATTCTTCTATCCAAAATGGAAAGTGTCTCCATGCGAATTTGACCCTCTTCAGTACACAATGGGGGATCTTGAGCTACTAAAGTTTTGTCACCCACCTTCTTCTTTAGCTAAGACACATGGAATATTGGATGGATTTTTGAGTTCTGAGGAAGTTTGATCTCATAAGCAACCTTGCCTATTTTGCGCACAATCTGATAGGGGCCATAAAGCTTGGCTGAAAACTTCAAATTCTTTCGCACTGCTACTGTGGATTGGCGGTAAGGTTGCAACTTTAAAAATACCCAATCCCCCTCTTCAAAGGTCCTCTCACTTCTTTTGGAATCTGTATAAAGCTTTATTCGATTCTGAGCCTTGGATAGGTTGTCTTGTAGTATGCGATTCAACAACTGCCTTTCCTTAAAGGTTTGATCCACTTAGTTAAGTTTGCTCTGGGCAATTAACTCAAAACTGGGTAGGGGTGGATTATAGCCATACAGGGCCTTAAAAGGAGTCATGCCGATGGCTGATTGAAAATTGGAGTTGTACCAGAATTTTGCTTGAGGTAACAATTTGCTCCAATATGATGGTTTGTGTCCGGTCATGCAACGGAGATAGGCTTCCAAGCATCTATTGAGCCTCTCCGATTGGCCATCCGTTTATGGGTGATAAGCCGAGCTTGGCTTCAATTGCACTTGTAGTCCTTTAAATAGCTCCCGCCAGAAATTACTCATTAAAATAATATCTCTATCTGACAGAATTGAGCCGGGAATGCCATGTAGTTTGCATACATTATCGAGAAATAGCTGGGCAAGTTGAGGGGCAGTATAGGGGTGGGTAAGGGCGAAGAAATAGGCATACTTAAGAGTATCGATCGATGACCCCCAAGATTGAGTCTTTGCCATGTGATTTGGGCAGACCACTGATGAAGTTCATTGCAATGTGTTCCCAAGCTTTTGTAGAATGGGTAGGGGGATGATTTGTGACTTTGGAGTGTGATCGGAATTAATTTTGGAGGTCCAGTGTAGAACTAGGCTTGAATTGGCGAATTTTGATTGATGGGTAAGATTTTGATCTGAGGGTCGTAATGGAATTTCGAGAGTTTATGTAGCTTTTTTATGTAATTTGCGATGTGTATGCAAAATTTCAGGTCATTCAGACGTCGTTTGGGTGGTTTTTGATCGAGTGCGAGTTTCGAAAGTTTTAGAAGATCTTAGGCTTGAATATGATGTAATTTGATGGTTTTAGTGTTGTTTGACATGTTTTGATGATTTGAACAAGTTTGAATAATATTTTAGGATGTGTTGGTGCTTTTGGTTGAGGTTATAGGGGCCTCGGGGTGATTTCGGGTGGTCAATCGGACCATTTTTGGAGTTGAAAAATCACAGAAAAATCAGTCCAGCAATTGCAGGTATTTTGGCCTTCGCGTTCGCATAGGGAAGATCGCGTTCATGAAGGGTTGGGTTATGGATGCTACGCGTTTGCGAGGGTCAAGGCCGAGTTCGTGAAGGGTTCATCAGGCGGTTCATTGCGTTCCCGTTATATGTTCCGCGATCGCAAACAAGGAATTTTGTCTCAGGGGAAATTCTCATCTCGTTCGCGTCATGGTCTCTACGTTCGCGGAGGTAGAGGAAGAAAGGCATCGCGTCCACGACGTCTGTGTCACGTTCGCATAGATTAAACATTGGTCAACTCAAGGTCGTGCTTCGCGAACGCGAAAGTGTGATCGAGTTCGCGAAGAAGGAAGGGTCAGACCTGGGTAGAAAGTTTATAAAGATTTCATCCGCAATTTTTAGCAATTGTTTCCCCATGGTTAATCATGTTTAGAGCTTCTTGGTTGAGATTAAAGAGGGATTCAAGGGGAATCGATTTGAGGTAAGATTTTTGAACTTAAAACTCATTTTTATTGTGAAATCCACCTAGAAATTCATGAAAACTAAGTCAAAAAGTGGAAGAACTAGGGCTTGAGTTTTGGGATTTTCAAATTGGAAATTGAAGGGCCATTTGAGGTCGAATTTCAGAGTTATTGGTATATATGAACTCGTGGCGAGATGAGAAATCCATTGATGTGAATTTTGTAATCTTTTAAGAAGTGGGTCCGGGGCTTGGGTTTTGCTAGTTTCGAGATTTTTGCTACTTTTCGATTGTTTTCTATTGGGTATTATTTCCTTAGAATATTGTGATGTATTCGCTCTTATTTTGGTTAGATTCAACGTGCGTGGAGGCCGATTTTAAGGGCAAAGGCGTCGTGAGTTAGAGATTTCATCGGTTCGAGGTGAGTAATGATTGTAAATGATATCCTCAGGGTTTGAAACCCTAGATTTACTAGTGTTATATTGAGGTGACTTGCACGCCGGATTGAGAGCGTGGGGTAGATCACCGTTGTGGATTGTGACTCGGTCCATCCCGATTGTTGATTTTTATCGCGTAGTCGACTGAAACTTATTTGATGTTTCACGATTTGGGCTGATTGTCGTATTTGGACGTCGTGCTAGCTATTTGAATCTTCAGGGATTGATGTCACCGTTTTTGCATCATTTTTGCATATTATTGATCTCGGTCCAAGGTTTTAATACTGTTTTGCAAACTCAACCATTTTTTTCTAAGATTTGAAAACTTAAAAAATATTTTATTAACGTTTTGAGCTAAGAACTACCATGTTGTATTGCCCAAGTGGCTTATGTGTATTTCAAGACTGAGTATAGATCGGGCTACACACTGCAGCAGTATTACATATGTATTTATGGACTATGGATGGCTCGGGCTGCACACCACAGCGGTGTTATATTAATTTTGAGGCTAAGGGTTTGGTTGATACCACGAGATGGCTTGATATTGCGCTTGGGCTGTAGGAGCCCCTTCGGAGTTTGTACACACCCCAGTGAGCGCCGTCGATGTTATATAGATCGGGTTGTACGCCACAGTGGGTACCGGAGTGTACCGTCATATGAATTGCATTGCGATCATGCATTTGTTCCTATTTATGTTATCTGTCATGACATTCCAGCACTTACATTTCATTGGCATCCATGCTACGTGTTGCACTATTTACCTGATACCCTAGTGTTGTTTGTTAATGGAGTGTTGTGCCCGAGGGACTGATTGTTGTCCTGACTTGCATTATTTGTTTCGCATTGATTTTCTTAACTGTTGGAAAAAATATTTTCAAAAGAGATTTTAAACTGAGTCCGGATATTTCTAAAGATTTCACGGTTTCACTATTTTCTCAAAAGGTTACACTGTTCTGTATATCATGATGGCTTGCTTTACGTGGTTTCTTGTTACTCAGTTATTATTTACCTTTATTACTCACTGAGTTGGAGTACTCACTTTACTCCATGCACCTCGCGTGCAGATGCAGGTATTGGTTTACCCAGTAGCGGGTTTGAGCTTGTTGAGGATTTTGCTAGCCGAGCAAGGTGACTGGCAGATTCGCGGAACCAGATTTCTTCTTTTGATTCTATGTTTTTAATCCATGTATTACATGCCTTGTAGTTGACTTTAAAATCCTTCTAGATGCTCGTGACTTGTGACACTCCGGTCGGGCTGTATCGGGATAGTTCCCTATTTTATTATTTTCCTCTCGTACATATGATAATTTTGTTAATGTTTTAGACTCATTTATGCTAAGTAAGTATTAAAGAGATATTGATGTCTGTTGGATGGCTTTTTCTTCATGAGAGGCGCCATCACGACCGGGTTTGGGAATTGGATAGTGACACAAGAATCGAAGCTCTGATACCAAATGTAATGGTAGAGATGTTGAGCTCAATGAAACAGTGAAGGGGGAAAAGAAAATAACAAGAGTAAAACTAAAATCGCATAATCATCAATGGCATTTACAAGTACTGACTCCCTATTTAATCTGCTCAGAAAGGAATAATCTAAATAACACATTCATTGGGTGACACATGCCAATCTTCTAGAGACTACTATTATTTATTAGCTAGCATATTTAATATCGTATCTAAATATTGGGCTAACTCTCTTTACTACTGATGGCTCTACTGACTTCACTTGGTGGCCCAACTATCCTAAGCCCATGTTGCCATGTTCTCTACAGATTTTGTACAAGCTTCGTCTATGCATTTGTAACGAGTTTCAACCACACCCATTCAAAAAAAAAGTACTTTTACATGGAAAAATTAAATCAATCTTAGAAAAGAATTGTGTCAGAAATAAGATTTTTTAGCGACTTCTATTTTTCCTAATGACATGGGACTACCTTGAGAATTTTACGTTTATTGACGGGTTGTTGAAAAAGAGAACTGGAGTAAGTTGAGAAGAATATGAAAAAGAGAAATAAAGTTGTAGGAGTTTCTTGTTGCCAAATATTTTTTGGGCTATAGATGTCAATGTTAATTGTTGGCTAAGTGGCTGCAGTAGTTCCTAAAGGCTATATACGAGTTTCAATTCCCCCATGACATTAGGATCTTTATACAAATAGCCGATTAAATTTTATAATTTATTTTTTTAGTTAGTATATATATATTATATACGAATTGTATACGATTATATACATATTGACATATGCAATCAAACTTCTCTATAACATCATCGTTTGTTCCGATATTTTTTTGGTTTTTGTAGTGAATAGCTATTATACACCTATAATAACATTTGACAGTTAAATAGATTTTGGTAGTTACAAACCAAAAAATTAGTTTTATCCCCTTTTTAATGTTACATATAATAGACAAAAAAATTTACTCAAATTTGAAATCTCAAAAAATGTGCATGTTTAACTAATTAAATATCAAAGAATACTAATATATTATCAATGAATTCATAACTAAATGTACAAAGATTAAACTCTAAGTCACACATTTTAAAGCTACTAAAAAAATAAATTCTTTCAGAATAGATCGAAAACTTTGCAATTGTCGCTTCTTTCACAGATTTCATTCTCTTACCGGTGATAATGCTTGTATTGACGAATATTTATGTCCATTCAGCGTAAGGGCATCCAATAGCGTTCCCTTAAAGCCAATCTAAGTACTTAACAGTTGAATCTTCAAATTGGGTTGATAACTATTTAAGTTTATTTTTCTTAATTACATCTTATTGAAAATTTTACACCCTATAGAAAATTTTAGTGCCCTATTTATTTTAAGTAAATATTAGTTTAAAATATTACATCATATAAATACCTTTTATACCTTATAGCAAAATATCTAATTATAGTTACATCTTATATTTAAGGCACCATATATGCTAAATAAAATTTTTCTCTCTCCTTTATAGTATTTCTCTCACATAATCACCATATATCTGATCTAACCACGTTCTCTCTCTTTCTATCTCTCTTTTTGCATACATTTTTCTCTCTTCTCCCACAAACCTATGTTTCATAACTCTTCTCCCACCCAAATTCTTTATTTCTCCGCCATTATCAATACAAACCCACGTTTCATAACTCTTCTCCCACCCACATTTTCATAACTTTTTAGTATTCTTTATCAAGTATTATTAATACTAAGTAACTTTGCTTGAACAGGTTTTAGGCAATGAACATGTTAAACAAAGTCAAAAACTTTATGTATGCTGATAGTAGGTTATATAAAAGAATTCTGATTTATTTGTTTCTTAATTCAGTTGTATTTAGTTGTATTTAACTGTCAAATTCAGTTGTATTCAGCATCATTCATTCAAATGTATCTTTCAAGTTCAGTTAATACATATTAAATAATATATATTCAGCTCTATTAAACAGGTTTTACGTGATCAGTTGTATTCAGATGTACTAAGTTGTATTCACCTATTTTATTAAACAACTGTTAGTTGCATTCAAGTATATTATTCAGCTATATTCAATTGTATCTCGATATTTTCATTTACATTCAGTGCTACTCAACTATATTATTCATGAAAATACAGCAGCTGTATCCAGTTCATATATATTTATCTGTATAAAAATACTTCAACTATATGTATAGAGGAACTATTAAACTTTCCATATGTATAGAGAAACTATACCTTATTTTGTATAAAATTTGTATCAATCGAGAAACAAGAGAAGAGAATGGAAGAAGTTCGATCAGATGTTGTTCTGGTTTTTTGCTGTATTCACGTTATTGAGTTGATTTGTTTGAGCAGAATACTGATTAATGTGTACTAGTTTTAGTTCGTTGAGTTACTTTCGTAGAATATTATGTGATTTGATTTCCTTTCATTTTTAACTAGTTTAACCTTGCAGATTTTGCGCATATATGTTACTGTATTTCACGTTAATGCCGAAAAAATACAATTAAACACATATCAAACTTAGCTGGAATTTCCTTTTTAACGCATATTTTTTAGTCGTATTAATGAATACAGTAGCTTAAATACATGATAATACATTGTATAAAGTCATAAAAGATATCTATAACACGTAATATAGCAAAAAATATCTACAAATAACTAATTAGACTTAAAAGATGATGCTTTATAAAAAATTCTCAATTTTATTACTCCCTCCATTTCAATTTATGTGAACCTATTTTCTTTTTAGTCCGTGCCAAAAAGAATGACCTCTTTCCTTATTTGGAAATAATTTACCTTTATGCAATAATTTAGAGCCACACAAAATAAAGTTGCCCCATTTTACACCACAAGATTAAAAGTCTTCTTTCTTTTCTTAAACTTCGTGCTCAGTCAAATAGGTTCACATAAATTGAAACGGAGGGAGTATTAAACAGTCCTTAACCAAACAAGCCCATTTCACTATAGGCCCAATAATGAATTTGCCATGCTAAAGAGCGTCAAGCCTTACCATTGGTAATTGTTCAAATTCAGGGCAGCTTTGTCTAGCACTCAAGTCCAAGAATATTATAGTGAAAGGCAAATGGAGTCGAGGCCTAGTGGCTCCTACCCCACGCGCATAATTACAAGGATTAGTTACCTCCTATAGCTAAGGTTGATACCTTATTTATTTTAAATATCCTTTATAAAAATTTATATTTTATAGCTATTTTTTTATAGTCAAATATCTATTTATGGATACCTCCTACCCTTAAGCTATAAAATAAGCTTTGTATTATTTTTCTCTCTCTACTGAAATTTCTCCTATCCCCTCAAATTTTTCATATCCCCTACCCCATATCTATTCCTCTCTCTCTCTCTCCCCCCCCCCCCTCTCTCTCTCTCTCTCATATCTTCCACTTTCATCTTACTACCAGAACTCTCCGACAAAGCATCAAATCCATCCAGTTGAAGGAAGGGAAACGTTTAATGTATCCTCTCTCCATTCTCCATCTAGTTGAAGGAAGGGATACTTTCAGATCCATCCCCTACCCCATATCCATTCTTCCCTCCCTCTCTCTCTCTCTCTCTCTCTCTCTCTCTCTCTCTCTCTCTCTCTCTCATCTTCCACCTTCATCTTACTACCAGAACTCTCCGGCAAAGCATGAGAATTAGAGTTTTTCGGTGAAGACTATTTGTAATGACCCGATCGGTTGTTTTGAGCTTTTGCACTTTGATCGCCAGTTCTCGGGCATGACTTGCCCTATGTAATATGTTATGACTGATGTAGATCGTTTCTTTTAGTTTTCACGGAAATTGGTATGAATTTGAAAGAATAGTCTCAGTTGAAAGCTTTGAAGTTGAATTTTTTGACAAAGAGTTAGCCTATTTTTATATGAGCTCGGATCGGAGTCTTTATGATTTGATTAGCTTCGTTAGGTGATTTGTGACTTAGGAGCGTGATCGGAATTTGTTTTGGAGGTCCGGTATAGAATTAGGCTTGAATTGGCAAAGTTAGTATTTTAGTAATTTTTGGTTGATAGGTGAGATTTTTATCTGAGGGTCGGAATGAAATTCGGAAAGTTGTTATAGTTTTGTTATGTCATTTGGGATGTGTGTGCAAAATTTCAGATTTCGAAAGTTTTTAGAAAACTTAGGCTTGAATTCGAAATGAATTGATGGATTTGGTGTTGTTTGAGGTGTTTTGATGATTTGAACAAGTTTGAATTTTTAGGGTGTATTGGTGTTTTTGGTTGAAGTCCCGAAGGCCTCAAGTGAGTTTCGGGGTGGTTCCGAACCATTTCTAAGCTATTTTTAGTTGCTGGTTTTGGCTACAACAATGTTATACGCGATCTCGGGGAATTGGATATGATCGCGGTGAGTAAAATGCGAGAAAAATATTAGTGCTTCGTGATCGAGGATGAAACATCGCAATCGCATAGAGTAAATAGTCTGCTACACTTATCCTATTTTGGAAGCTTATATCTCACAATATATAAGGAATTTAGAGATGATCTAAAATGTAAAGTTGTAGCCCTATGTATATAATTTTCAGAAATGTAAATTCATTTGAATTTAGATATATGTACAAAAACTTATTGTAGTTACACTATAGGCTATCCGGGGAGTGTATGAAAATCTCCGTTGCACAGAGCTGATTTTGTAAGCTTTTATCTATCAATAAATAATGACTAAGGAAATGAGGAGCCGATCAAATTGAGCCCTTGGTGTCTAGTTAAGTATCAGAACATCAAATTATTTGGCATTTGGAGTTGTGTGCAAAACGTTATGACCATTATACTGGAGGTTGTCCAGAAGATGGAACCTGTTTTTCGCGATCGCGAAACATTGTCCGCGATCGCGAAGGGAAAATATTGGGCTGAGAAAGGTTGTGCTTCGCGATCACAAAGCATTTTACACCATAGCGAAGAGTATATACCTGGGCAAAAGCTTTATTTCGAGGTTTCAGCCATTTTTAACATTTTTGGACCAAAGTAGCTCGGGTGAGGCGATTTTTTGAGAGATTTTCAAGGAAAATATTGGGGTAAGTGTTCTATATCCAAATGTGACTATATATAATTATTACATGATTAATTTCATCAAGGTGCGAGGAGTTATCGAAATCCCATTAGGTACCAAGATACGTTAAGGTACTGAAAGAGACAGATGCGACTAAATCCACCGCAAAAGAACTCGAACAAGTGGCCTTGTTTGAGGAATTCTTGTAGAGAAAGTTTCACTTGGGAACATGACTCAATCCCAAACTCGGGTTAGGATTTATCGATCTCCTTAAGGCTAATATCGATTATTTTGCATGGTTGCACTCAAATATGACAAGTATCTCGCTAGATGTGGTCATGCACGAGCTAAGTTTGGACTGGAGCATCCCTCCGGTGAGGCAAAAGAAAAGCCTGATAGTCGAGGTTAAAAACACGTTCGTTAAGGAAAAGGTAACTCGACTACTTAACATCATCTCAATCTGGGAGGTAAAGTATCCCTAACGGTTAGCTAATATAGTTGTGGTTCCAGAAAATAATAATAAAATTTTGAATGTGCGTAGATTATGGAGACTTGAATAAGGCGTGCCCTAAAGACTTGTTCCAATTTCCAAACATTGATCAAATGATTGATACAACATCCGGGAACAAGTTAATGAGTTTCCTCAATGCCTATTATGGGTACAATCAGGTCAAGAGGAACCTGGGGGATCAGTCAAAACTTCGTTCATAATGAATTTTGGCACATATTGTTACAATGTGATGCCCTTGGGGCTTAAAAATGCCAAAGCCACTTATCATAGGCTCGTGAATAAGATGTTCAAGAAGAAAATTGGTAAAATGATGGAAGTTTATATAGATGACATGTTGGTCATGTTTTTGAATGCAGGTGATCATTTAAAGCACCTCCAAAAAACCTTTGATATCTTGAAAAACACAACATGAAGCTCAACCCGAAAAAGTGCTCGTTCGGGGTTGGCTTTGGTAAGTTCTTGGGTTTCTTGGTTTTGTAAAGGGGGATCGAGGTAAATCTCGATAAGATCAAAGACACCAGCTGGCAAGTGTAAAATATGTCCAAAGGCTAACCGGAGGATTGGCTACTCTAAGCAGGTTAATCTCCCGCTCCTCGGAAAATATATCATTACCTCTTCTCTCTTCTAAAGAAGAAGAACAATTTTAAATGGACTACGGAATGTCAGCAGGCCTTGAATGACCCGGAACATTATCTATCAAGCCCCTTCTATTATCAAAACTGAGGGAAGGTGAACAATTGCTAATATACTTAGCTATTTCGGAGGTAGCAGTAAGTGTCGTTCTAGTCTAGGATGATGAAGTTAAGCAATTTCTTGTCTATTATGTTAGAAAAATATTTCAGAAGCGCAAACTCATTATCTGTACCTCAAAAAATTGGCCTTAGCTCTCATAGTCACCTCTAAAAAGCTTAGGCCTTATTTGTAGTGCCACCCAATAGTCATTGTGATGACCTTCACCTTGTGAAATGTTCTTTACAAGCCTAAGTTGTTAGGCCGGTTGGCCAAATGGGCAGTCAAAATTAGTGAGTTCGATATTGAATACAAGCCTAGGACTACAATTAAATCACAAGTTTTGGTTGACTTTGTGGCCGATTTTAGTCTCGGGTTGTGACTCCTGGCTTCTAAAGAAGCGGTGTTGTCATAAAAAATGACATCAGGACTTTGGACTTTGTCCAAGGATGGATCTTCCAATATGAAAAGGTCCGGGATCGGGGTCGTCCTAATCACGGCTTCAGGGGAAACCCTGAGGCAGACCATAAACATTATTTTGTTAACTAACAATGAAGCCGAGTATAAGGTTTTTGTTGCAGAACTCGAACGGTCCTGAGGACTTGGCTCCAAGGCCATAGAAATCTAATGTGATTCCCAACTGGTAATAAACAAAGTATACGTAATTTTCTATGCAAATGAGGAACGCATGCAACAGTACGTGATAAAGTTCAAACTTTGCTTGCACGATTCAAGGAGTGGTCGATCACACACATCCCGAGAGAAGATAACGTAGAAGAATATGCATTAGCCAATTTGGGGTCGTCCACAAAAATGAAAGGATCTTACTTGTGTACTGTCGCGCAACTTATGCATTCGGTACCGGATGTGGACAACTATTGTGGAGTAAATACAACCAATCTAGTGTGGGACTAGAGGAATGAGTTCATTGATTATCTTCAGCATAGCAAGCTGCCCGAAGGAGTCTTGCGCACTACACACCAAAGCATGTTGCTAGAGCTTCCTAGGTGGAAAATGATATATGATATCATTCCAAGGCCCGTTAGCCCGATGTTTAGGAGCCTCAGAGGCAGATTACGTTGATGAGAGAGGTCCATGAAGGAATTTGTCAGAAATATTCTGGTACACATATTCGTTGGTGCTAAAGCTGGTTAGGGAGGGATACAATTGGCCCCAGATTGAAAAAGACACCAAGGCGTTCATTCAGAAATGCGACAAATGTCACCGCTATGCATAATTGGTGCACTAACCGGCGGAACTCTTGCATTTGATACTATCACTATGGCCAATCATGAAATAAGGGATGGATATAGAAGGGCCGCTACCACCAACTCTTGTAAAGGTAAGATTCCTTTTAATTTTAACTGATTACTTCACTAAATGGGTTGAAGCAGGTCCTTACCAAAATATTAGTGAGCGCGAAGTGATCGACTTCCTATGGGAATACACTATTTGCTAGTTCAGAATACCGAAGGAGATTTCCTATGATAACATAAGAGGGATCTATCTTATGAAACCCTCATAGTAAAGGGTAGGTTCTGGAAGAATTTATTCTCGGAACAAAAAGCTATCGAAAGAAAATACACCCGAAGCCTTATCTAATTTGACACAAAAAGAAGAATACTTTGCGCAATACTTAAGGTAAAGTCTTCTCTATTTATTAAAATGCCAAACGTCTTAAGTACAAAAGTACATAGGAAAATAACAAAAGAAAAGAGGAAAATATATAAACATCATCTCCATCGAAACTCGGGGGAGAGGCATTTATGCCCCCCTCCCCCCCAAAAATAAATGGGCGGATCTGCCGCTTTTGCGGGACCTAAACCTTCATCATCATTCTCTTTAAGTTCCTCCTCGGTTTTTAGATACTCAAAATCGGTACTGGAAGAGTCTGTTGCGCCAGGATTAGCAAAGAGATGTTCTTACGCAGTTAACTGCAGTGTTTGGGCCTTAGCAATTTCGTCATCAATATCAATGATGCCTGCTTTGGCATCCTCCAAGTTTTTTCTCCTAATATGACATATTATGTACATCGTTTCAAGTACAAGGGAATCTTCTTGGAACTGGACTTGACTTAAGCTTTATCAACCTCGGCCTGGAGACCATCCTGCTTGGGTATGTGAACCTTGTTTTTATCCATGATCTTCTTAAACCTATCTTCCATTTGGGGCCACTTCTCCCCGTTGGCAGTAGCCTCTTCACTTTTGGAGTTCAAGGCTTCCTCCAAGTTATTTACTTGATCTATGAAAGCAGTCTCTTGCTCGACAACAGCAAGAGCAGCATCTTGAAGTCCAACACATTTAGCCTTAGCATCTTGAAATTATGCATGTTTATGAGTGGATTCTTGGTTGTGGGCCATCACTTCCTGCTCACTTTGCTGCAATCGGGCCTCAAGCTCGGTTGCTTCAGCAGCCTTTGCCTCTAGCACCGGGAGGCGCACATCAACTGCTCCTGGTCAAACATAAATCCCTCTTTATCAAGGATCAATCTCTGAAGGCGCTTTGAGGAAAGGAAGTTGCCTACAAAATGTATGTCAAAGTCACAAAACCCATAATAACTAATAAACAAAGAACAAGCAGCAGGAGAACAAGTATGGTAGTGCTGCCGCAATGTGCATGGTGTTGTTCAGCATGCACTCCCTAGAATAGAGAGTATTCTTATCATTCTCTGAAACCAACAGCTTCAGGTAGTTGGAAATCTCCACCAACCTGGACAACAAGTTTGAAATCGTGAGAGTGACACTGCTCCTTCCTCATGGATCAGGAGAAGTGGGTAAGTAATTGTGCCCTAAATTCCTGTGGTGAAGGGACTAGGTAGAGAAGCACCCTCCTCTCGGGCATCTGTGGCCGGAGGAGAGGATGAAATGTATAGTGGAGGAGTATGAGCAACTGGCGTAGAAGGGCGTTATGTTGTTGGTATTGTAAGAAGGTGCAACAGGAGAAATGCTGATTATCAGTTGCTCATTAACCGAACGCAAAGGAAGCCTGGTGCCAAACTCCTTGGACCAGGAACAACAACGGGACAAGATAACGGAAGTTTGCATTATCTACCAGATCCATCGCACCCTACAGTGCTTGGGCCTCTTCATCAATTAGTTCTAAAAGCTTTCCCGGTGGAGCATTCGATTAAGCTGATGAAGATCGTTATCACTGTATAAGGGAAGCCTCTTCATCACTAGCTTCCCCGTCATATTCAATGACGACTGCAGCTATGGCCAGCTCAGGTGTGCCCTCTTTTACTTCCTTATTTTTATCCAAAACCAAGAAAGAGTGTCACCGTATTAGTCATTTATTCTCTATCTAGGACCCTGAGAGGAAGTGCCCCCACCGGAAGCAGTCCCAACGGCACCGCTCCGAGTGATAACATCTTGTAAAAATCTTACAGCCTCCACGGGATCGGCTAAAACCTCGACTTTGAGGTAGGTAACAAAGCCTTGTGGTACTCCTGAACCATACAAAAAGATATGGTTTGCAAATTTACTTGGCAGGTTTCTAGCGTTGTAATATCAAGAATTTTCTAAACCCATTGGTCTACGCCTTCAACCATTGGTGGTGTCCACCTAGTAGTTGAAATAACAAAGACAAAAGCGTCAACAATGATGAGGAGTGACCTTTTTATGAAGGAAAGAGATTAAGAAATTATAAACTTGCGTGAACGACTCCATGATTCAGCAAAGGATGGAATGGCAGCCAGGATGATATCCTAGTAGCAATGATGACAAACTGTTCCATCCACCCAGGATCATTGTCATCATCCACGCTAGTAAGTAGGGCATGGTGACCACGTTTTCTTAAATTTATTACTATCCCTCAAAATTTTTAGGAGAGTAGAGGTTCATCATATGTGCCAGGATTAGGGGTTTTCACGTCTACGTGCACAGCTGTGTCGACAAGCTACCGTTCGCCACATAGAAGGATCAACATCAGTATCAACCTTTGTATCTCTGCTTCACTTCAGGCCTTTACCAAAGAAAAGACCAGAGTTCTTAAATGATTAAGTGAAAGAAGCCATAATAGTAAGAACATGATAGAGTTCTTGAAGAAAATAGGCAAGAGATGAAAGTAGAAGAAGGTTAAGAGCAAAGAAGGTAAGAAACTTATAAAATTTTTGGAAGTGAAACATCTAAGATGATGAGTATAAGCATATATATAGACGGCAAAAATTGTGCTATTGATTACCTCGAGAATAGGTGAAAATATTACTAAATCATGGGGCAACACATGTGCAAAGTATTAAATGCGAGAAGACATGCGTCCTTTCAAGCGTTAGAGACTATTTAGAAGGTTTCAAAAACATTTTCGCCAAGAAAGAGATATTTACCAACATCCTGGTGACTATGCCACCGGAAAATAGGGAGACTATCTTTATAAGGTAAAATTGATTTACATTAAATGAATGAATGTCAACGTGACACGTGGAACCAAAGACACGTAAAAAGTAAATTGTGTAGCAACCAGTACCGGGAACAACAACTGTGATTGACAATGGACTGACCCCGAAGGGAATATGATCAACGTGGCCGGAATCAAATACTTGCCATCGGATAGCATTCAATGAAGAATATTCCCTGGCATTAAATGGGCAGGCGTTGCAGAGAATATTGTATTCATGGCTTGCAGTTACATATTGATCAATATTCCTCTTTATTGTTATTTAAGAGGGGCTTGATCCTAGCACCTTGTTTCCCTAGGTATAGCTATAAATAGTAGACTCAACAACCATAATAAGGCACGAAATCTTTGGCAAAACTTATGCTACATTATATTCTCAAGCTAAATAAAACAATTTTATGTTTGTTTTTTATTGCTCTTATTTCTGTCCTCGGAGGCATTGCTCCCTGAGCGAGACTTGTCATTTCTTTCAATTCTAATCGCTAAGTCTTACTTTTAATCTAATTTATTTACCATATTAGTTCAAATTAGTTCGCTTATCTATAAATCACATAACAAATTCAACCGTACCGTTTTACGGGTAAATAATTCCAAATATTAAATAGAGCTAACTGAATATTTAGAATTTGTAATCATTGAACACTTCATACAATATATTCTTATATTAATCTACAGTAGAAATGTTGACAGAAATTTTTGGATGGGAGTTGCAGCTTGGATGAGGCAGCACTTTGGTTTGTTTCCAGTCATTTGCTAGGAAGAAACAATCACTAAGATATATGATCTTATCTCATCTACAACAACTGTTAGTCTAGTGCAGTCCATTCTTTACTTCCACCTCTTTCTTTTCATTCACCTCGCCAAACATAACTTACTGCTTAGCCTGCAATAATAAAACAAGAAAAACAAATTTAGCTCTAATTTTTGTAAGTGAATAAAGGTTTATTTTGAGTGGTCGCAATCCTTCTAGTTGTTTAAGCATGGGGTGCAGTGATCCTCTGGGATGAAGTAACAAGTTGTCCATGTGCTATATTGATCAGTTGATGGATCTTATTTGGTCCCCAAGTAAATATGAAAAGAAACTGACACTGACAATATCAAATAATATAACTACTTTTTGAATATATTTACCTGTGAGTAGAGGAAAGTTCCAAAGATTGCAATAGCAGCACCAAGGGCATTAACTGGTTGAATTGGAATTTGGAAGATGATGATGGATGAGACTATGACAGAAATTCTCTTCATAGTGTTACCAATGCTAAATGTGAGTGGAGAGATCTCATTTAGAGACATGTAAGAAACTTGATTGTACAAGTGATAGAACACACTTTGGGCCACCACCCACCTAACAAAAAAAAAAAAACAGCATTCAAACAGATATCAGTTTACAAAATCTTTCAGATCTTCAGTTTACAGTATTTATTAAGCTCTTGTGAGTTTTTTGGACCACTTTTACTATGCAAACCAAAGGGGAGCCTTAGTGTAACTGGTAAAATTGTTGTTATGTGGACCATGAGGTCACGGGAGCCTCTTACAGAGATGCAGGGTAAGGTTGCGTACAACGACCCTTGTGGTTTTGCCTTTTCCTGAACTCTACGCATAGCTGAAGCTTAGTGCACCGTGCTGCATTTTTTTTTTAACTATGCAAACAAGAACCACACATATGAGCATGCTTCCATAGGGAAACATGTGAGATGACATACAGTGCTACAAACAAACTGAAAGTGACATGTGATCTTTCATTCAATTCAGTACTTTACATGATTTCTTGTACATTATTTCATTAATGTCAATTGTGGAGATTTACAAATATAATCAAAATGTTGTTATCTCTAAACACTATGTACTTACCATATGAAATTTGGGCCTATTTGAGAGACTGCATTCTGCCATCCAAGTGCCCATACTTGTGGACCCTCAACAGCAATAGCAAAAGGAGTCAGAATCAAAAGAGACATCATTGAAAGACATGCATAGTAATTCATCCCTCCAACTGACTTCCCCTTCATCCCTTTCTTTGAGAATATATTTCTGAATACAAATGCCAAATTTGATATCATTGCCCCCATAAAACCTGCATGTTATCAAGATTAAACACTACAGAATTGTAAAATTAATGGCAGAAATAATGCAGGCTAAGATACAGATTGTAATTAAGGGAGTGGTCAAAAATGTGTAACATGCATTTTCTTGTCACCTATTAGATTGAAGTTGAGCTCAGTAATAGCAGCAAGTGCACAACCACCAATAATAGGCATAAGTGAAAGGTACACTGGCAATGGAAAAGTTTCACCCAAAAGTAAACTTGAAACTAAAACACTGAAAGCAGGCTCTCCACTCTTAATTATGTGAGTAAATGAAACTGCAACTTTTGACATGCTCACTGTTGCAGCCACATGCCCAATTGTGTGTGCCACAGCAACCTAAAAACAGTACAACAAACATTTAGAACCTAAGTTTCAATGTCCAAAAATGAACTTTTAAAGATTAATAATTTACTTACAGGAAACAAGGCTTTCCAAAAATCAAAGTCAGTCTTTGGAGTTTCAGCAATTCTGGTAACCCAAGAAACCAACATCATCAGAGAGCCAGCGGCCAGAGAAAGAGTGGAAGTAAGCCATGGAAATGGAAATGCATTCAACACCTTCTTGTTGTAAATGTTGAAGACAACATTCAAAGCCCACCAAGTTGCAAAATATAGCCCAATCTTGAGCTTCTGAGCAGCAGCAGCCTGAGCTTCTTGCCCAAACTCAATGTTGATTGGTATCGATTGTGGTCGACTAGCTTCGTATGCATTGCATTGGACTAAAGGGTCTCTAGATTTGGACTCCTTTGATTCATCAACATGCCTAAATCCACTTTGCACTGCTGAAATATGGAGTGGCTTTCTTGATAGGATGTTGGACTTGTCACATTTTCTTAAGGTGATGTTGTTGAAGGAACATGATGAAACATGAGGTTTAGAACCCCAGGAATTTTGTTGCAAGGGATCAAAAGTTGTGGAAACTGCATAAGATTGCCCAACAGAGAAGGCCATTACTGTTAGTGATTGAATTATAGTACTAAAGCAACTGACTTACTACTACAATAGAAAGAACACTAGTATGGCTAGTAGTAGTAGTTATAAACTTATAGTGCAATATTCTGTGGAGAGAGATTCAAATTGAGGACTTGAATTTATAGTATTTCTTAAAGGTGATGGCAGGGGTCTGTTTGGTTGGGGTTTCCTTTTTCTTTTCTTTTCTTTTGGGGGGGAGGGGTTGCTTCAAGCTGTGGACCTCTCGAGGTTGTGAAGGCTAGTTGTAAATGGTGCTGCCCATATCGTATTGCGAAAGACAGGTAAATATGAAGAGTTACAAATGTTGGGTTTTAAACATTAATAGTATGACTTAAAAAGAGGGTGAATGGAAAATTGAGAGAAATAAAAAATTTAAATGAAATTTTAAGTTTTTCCACCTTGATGAAGGAATATTGTCCCAAATTGGAAGAAGAAGAGGGTTTTAATGGATATATAAGCAGTTGCTTTTCTTCTAGCTATTAAAGAGTTAAGAAGAAGGCAAGCTTCACGCCGTCGTCGTCGCTTGCTCAGCTCGGCTATGGTTAATCGTTTTCGTTTTCTGTTTAGGTAATAGAAAATTAACAACCCTTTTCAATTTTCCCCTTTTATTATTGAGTAAATGTCGTTTTGCATAAACATCCATTCTGAAGAATTGCACCTCTTCAGATTTTAGCCCAACATTGGCTATAAATACAAGTCCATTCACTCAGATTTTCCATACGATTTTCTGAGTTTCTCCTCCTTCTTTTGCATTGCTTAATTAACCTCAAAGAAAGCGACAGTAAGTGTGATTTGTTACCGAACTTTGTGTTCGCTGAAACACTAGAGTTTGAAGTACCACCAGTGTGTAATTTCGTTCTATTTTGGGAGGAAATAATTCATAACCTTCGATACTAGGAGGGGATTAAATTTCTTAAAAAATACTGTGAATTCAGTGGGCTCGGATTAACTTTTATTTCTTTACACTTTCTATTTATGTGTTATTCTTTTTTTTTCGGAATTAATTTACAAATACAGATTAATAACAACAAATGGTGAGTTTATTGGCAAATTATAATGTCACTTGAACTTGTACACAAATTGAATTTGGTACCTTAGCTGTTTCTTGTTGCAAAGGCTAGTGGAGAAGTGGTAAAAATCTAATGGAGGTACAATGCAATGTTTCTTGGAATATTCACATGTCACTTGACTTGTACAGAAATTGACTATTGACTAATTTTGAAGATTTTAGTTAATTCATTGTTTTTTCGTAGTATATGTATAACGAGTCAGTACCATGATGCATATGAATAAAATTGTAAAATATTCTCTCAAGTTTAGTTAATTTAGTTCTTTTGTTTTTGCTCCAAACATGGAAACATGTGAAAAGCTAACTTTAGATGCCTCACAGAAATCAAGGTATAATTCTCATAGAAACGCATTGCAATCGTTCAAATCACCATCATACCCTAAATAATTGAACTCTAAGCTTTGGTAACTCGTTCCTGTCATTTTCCATCTTCCTTAGAATTTGCTCGAGTTTGGTATGATGCATATGTCCATAATTTACAACAAAGACTAGTTTTTTTTACACCCCTTTTCATTTTTATGTATTCACTATATTAAAAATGTTAAGAATAGAATTCTACTTGGAGTGAATGTCTATCTTGTGGAGAGTTTTACTTTGTGACTAAGTCATAATTTCTCCTATAAATAGAGGAGTCTTACCTCATTGTAAATCATCCCAAAATTCAATAAGAATTCCTTCTCTCTACTTTGCTCTACAATATTGTTCTTCTTCTTTTATTATTTTATAACACGTTATCAGCACGAGACTCTACCATCTCAAGAAGCTCTTTCAGAAGATTAAGGTAATTTTTCTCCTCTTTTTAATTATGATTGACATTATGAAAAGAAAGTTCGTTGCCCTTGAAATTTCGGGCAAGAACTATATGACATGGGTGTTGGATGCTGAAATCCACTTAGATGCAATGGGTGTTGGAGACGCCATTAAAGACAGAAATAAAGCATCCACCCAAGACTGTGCTAAGGCCTTGATTTTCTTGCGCCATCACCTTGATGAAGGGTTGAAAATTGAATATCTCAAAGTCAAAGATCCACTTATTTTGTGGAATGACTTAAAGGAAAGATATGACAACTTAAAGTTGGTCACCCTTCCACAAGCACGATATGATTGGGCTCATCTGAGGCTCCAAGACTTTAAGTCTGTTTCTGAATATAATTTTGCGATGTTCAGAATTACTTCTAAAGAATTATTAGTAGTATTTATTTAAGCTACAATGTCTTGTCTGATATTATTACGTAATTACGCTTATTATACCAAAGTTCATTATTTTACACACAAAAAAATCACTAGTAAGTATACATGATTCTTTTGTCGTTCTTCTTTTTTGTTTCTTTAGTTCCCAATAAACAATATTTTCTTTACAGTTCTGCAAAAGAATGATAAGTGAGACGCAAAACAAATTCTTTTACGACCTTTCCTAATTGAAATCTTAAATTTTTTTTGTGGCTAATTTCGTATGAAAATTGTAAAATCACTGAATGAGTGTTTCAATCATCTCACTACTTCTATGCAAACTTAAATTGGGAATATGACAAACGCAAAGTACTGTTGTGGCCCAAAGGTACTCTTTCTATTTGTTTTACATGAAATTTGTATTTTTTGTGCCTATTTGACTACTTCTCGGAAAAAATACTAATGTTTATTCGTATATTTCTTTTGTATGTCAAATCATGGGAAGCAAATATGGATGTCTCACAAAGCAAACTTGGATCAAATTTCAATTGTGAAAATATTTGTTTAGTTGATTCATGTACAACACATACAATACTCAAAGAGAAGAAATATTTCTCCCATTTAAGTATGTGTAAGGCAGATGTTACTACAATTTCTGGTAGTAGTAAATTAATTGAAGGCTCTGGAAGAGCTACTATAACTCTGCCTAAGGGAACAATACTTATCATAGAGAATGCAATGTTCTCCTCCAAGTCCAAGAGGAACTTGTTGAGTTTTAAAGATATCCGTCGAAATGGATATCATATTGAGACGATAGATGAGAATAATCTTGAATATCTCATCATTACCAAAAATGCCTCTGGCCAGAAAAGGGCTATTGAGAAGTTCCCATCTTTGTCTTGTGGCCTGTATTGGACAAGAATTAGTGCAATTGAGGCACATTCTATTGTAAACCAAAAGCTTACCGATTCCAATACTTTTGTACTTTGGCATGATCGATTGGGACACCCTGGATCAATTATGATGAGACAAATCATAGAAAACTCAAATGAGCATCCATTAAAGAATTTAAAGATTCTTTTAAATGATGAATTTTCTTGCACTTCTTGTTATCAAGGCAAGTTAATCATTAGACCATCACCAACAAAGGTTGGAATTGAGTCACCTGCGTTTTTGGAACGTATACAAGGGGACATTTGTGGACCTATTCACCCACCTAGTGGGTCGTTCCGATATTTTATGGTCTTGATAGACGCATCCTCTAGATGGTCTCATGTGTGCCTATTGTCATCTCGCAACCTCGCGTTTGCAAAATTAATGGCACAAATAATTCGATTACGCGCACAATTTCCTGATAATCCAATTAAGTCTATTAGACTTGATAATGCCTGTTGAGTTTTCATCCCAAGCATTTAATGATTATTGCTTATCAATTGGGATAAAAGTGGAACATCCTGTAGCTCATGTTCACACTCAAAATGGTCTTGCAGTGTCTTTAATTAAATGTCTGCTATTAATAGCAAGACCGTTACTCATGAAAACGAGGCTGCCCACTTCTGTTTGGGGTCACGCCATTTTGCATGCAACAATGCTAGTTCGTCTCATACCGACAAATTATCATAAATATTCCCCGTTGCAATTAGTTTTGGGTCATGAACCTAATATATCCCATTTAAGAATTTTTGGATGCGCAGTATATGTGCCTGTAGCACCGCCATATCGCACCAAAATGGGTCCGCAAAGAAGGTTAAGAATATATGTTGGGTTTGAATCGCCCTCCATTATTCGCTACCTCGAGACATTAACGGGAGATTTGTTTACTGCACGATTTACAGATTGTCGATTCGATGAGACACTTTTCCCAAAATTAGGGGAGAAGTTGGTGAAACCAAACGGGAAATTTTGTGGAAAAATCCATCATTATCTCATCTTGATCCACGTTCCTCTATTTGTGAAAAAGAGGTACAAAAGTTTATTCATTTGCAGAGAATAGCAAATCAAATGCCCGATGCATTTACGGATATGAAAAGGATAACAAAATCACATATCCATGCGGAGAATGTTCCAATCCGTATTGATGTCCCTATTGGAAAATCTTCTAGTGTCATAGCTAATGAGTCAAAAGCACGCATGAAACGTGGCAGACCATTAGGTTCCAAAGATCGAAATCCTAGAAAAAGGAAAATAAATGATCAAAATGACACTATGAAAGAATCTCGTGAAGAAATCCACGACTTAATAAATTCTGAGATTCATGAGGAATCCACTGAGCCCGAGACTTAAGAAAATAAGGAACTATCAATAAATCCAATCGATATTGAGACAAATTTGAATCGATTGGATATAGTGGTGGATTATGTCTTTGCATATAATGTTGCATCCAGCATTATGCAAGAAAATGAGGATCTTGAACCTCAATATGTTGGAGAATGTCGACAAAGACTTGATTGGCCAAAATGGCAAGAAGCAATCCAATCAGAGTTGAATTCACTTGCAAAACGTGAAGTTTTTGGGCCTATAGTCCAAACACCTAATGGTGTTAAGCCTGTTGGCTATAAATGGGTCTTTGTACGCAAGAGAAATGAGAAAAATGAGGTGCAAAGATATAAGGCACACCTTGTTGCACAAGGATTTTCACAAAGGCCTGGTGTTGATTATGAAGAGACATATTCACCCGTTATGGATGCTATCACATTCCGTTATCTCATTAGTTTTGCTGTCCATGAAAAACTTGACATGCATTTAATTGATGTGGTTACCGCCTACCTTTACGGCTCACTTGATAATGAGATATACATGAAAATTCCCGAGGGCTTCAAAATGCCTAATAATTCAAAATCCCGGGAAATGTTTTCAATCAAATTGCAAAGATCTTTGTATGGTCTAAAGCAATCAGGACGAATATGGTATAATCGTCTTAGTGAGTATTTATTAAAGGAAGGCTATATAAATGATGCCATTTGCCCATGTGTTTTCATAAAGAAAACAACATCGGAATTTGTTGTACTTGCCGTATATGTTGATGACATAAACCTTATTGGAACCCCTATAGAACTCCAAAAGGCAATTGATTATTTAAATAAGGAGTTCGAGATGAAAGATCTCGGAAAGACAAAATTATGTCTTGGTTTGCAAATTGAACATTTGGCAAACGGAATTTTTGTTCATCAATCTACCTACATAGAAAAGGTACTTAAACGGTTTTACATGGATGGAGCACATCCATTAAGTACTCCGATGGTTGTTCGATCACTTGATGTGAACAAAGATCCATTCCGACCTCAAGAAGAGAATGAAGAGCTACTTGGTCCTGAAGTACCATATCTTAGTGCAATTGGTGCACTAATGTATCTTGCCAATACTACAAGGCCCGACATAACTTTTCCAGTTAATGTCTTAGCAAGATATAGCTCTGCTCCCACAAGGAGACATTGGAATGGGATCAAACACATATTGCGGTATCTAAAAGGGACTACCGATATGGGCTTATTTTATGGCAACAATTGCAGTCCCGATCTTGTTGGTTATGCTGATGCTGGGTATTTATCCAACCCACACAAGGCTCGATCTCAAACAGGTTATGTGTTTACCTGTGGAGGCACTGCCATATCTTGGCGATCGACTAAGCAATCAATTATGGCTACTTCATCTAATCATGCTGAGATAATTGCTATTCATGAAGCAAGTCGAGAGTGCGTGTGGTTGAGGTCTATAATACATCTTATTCGAGATAAATGTGGTGTGAAATGTGACAAGTTACCCACTATTTTGTATGAAGACAATGCAGCATGCATAGCTCAACTGAAGGGAGGATTCATAAAAGGAGATTGGACAAAGCACATTTCACCAAAGTTATTTTTCACACATGATCTTCAAAAGAATGGTGATATTAATGTGCAACAGATTCGTTCAAGTGATAATATGGCCGATTTGTTCACAAAATCTCTACCGGCGTCAACCTTCAAGAAGCTAGTGTACATGATCGGGATGCGAAGGATTAAGGATGTGAATTGATGCTCTCATGAGGGGGAGTTAATGCGCGTTGCACTCTTTTTCCCTTACAAGGTTTTGTCCCACTGGGTTTTCTTTGCGATGTTTTTAACGAGGCAACCAAAAGGCGTATTATTAGATATGTGTACTCTTTTTCCTTTTCTAGATTTTTTTCCCATTGGGTTTTATTTTAGTTAAGGTTTTAATGAGGCACATTACTTATCGAGTAGACATTCAAGGGGGAGTGTTAAGAATAGAATTCTACTTGGAGTGAATGTCTATCTTGTGGAGAGTTTTACTTTGTGACTAAGTCATAATTTCTCCTATAAATAGAGGAGTCTTACCCCATTGTAAATCATCCCAAAATTCAATAAGAATTCCTTCTCTCTACTTTGCTCTACAATATTGTTCTTCTTCTTTTATTATTTTATAACAAAAAATATATTTTCATTTTTACTAGTCCATTTTAATCAAGAGAATTTTGTTTTTTTTTTGTTTTACCTTTATCATTAACTATTCATTCATCAAAATTATTTCCAAGACTTTTTGAAATACTATTATCATTTTGGGTATTATGGTAAAATATGTACTTCATTTATTATTACCAAAAGGTAGTGGCAAGTACATTATGGACAAGTAAAAGCGACAAAGAGAATAACTTTGAACTACCTCTTTTATCTATTTTACGCTTAATGTGAAGCTTTTATAATCACACATATGTTATCGTGACATGAATCTTTTACCCTTAACTTTTAGGACTAAAAATTTTAAAAGCCTTTTTTTAAAGTTTGATAAAGCGTTAAACTACCTCATAATCATATAAATTAAAACGGAGGGAATATAGGGAATATTCTACTTAGTTGATCGCTAGATCCTCTTCTGCCTAGATTGTCCTATAACTTGGTTGTGACCGTTCATTTCGCGAACTGAATTGCTAGATTATACACTATCACATGATTCATACGAACATATATTTTTTATGAGTTCTATATATTGAAGATTCATTTACTTTTCTAAGGGGATCAACCTAAGAGCACTATTTTGGTAATACTTTAGATACAACCGAGAGGTTGTGAGTTCGAGTCTCCCCAAGAGCAAGGTGGGTAGTTCTTGGATGGAAGGATGCCGGGGGTCTATTTGGAAACAGCCTCTCTACCTTAGGGTAGGGGTAAGGTCTGCGTACACACTACCCTCCCCAGACCCCACTAAGTGGGATTATACTGGGTTGTTGTTGTTGTACTTTAGATACAAAGACTAATATCAAAACTTGGATACTATAGTTTCCTTGGCGTTATGTCCAAATTGTCTTGAATTTTACGGTTCAAAATTGAGTAGTACATTCAATCAATTAGTGTGGCCCAATGTGTTCCAAATCAATTAGTCAGATCACTACCAACCCTTGATTCCCAAAAGTACTGCTTCTGTTTCTTTCTCCAAATTCTGATGTGAATTTAGCTTTCCATTTTTTAAAGCCTGAATGTGACTGGTGAAGGGTGTAGTCATGGTTAATATTCAACGGCTATGCACAACTCCTACCTCACACCAAAATATCTCAATCAAAATTGAGAGTAGCGGACCATGCAAATTGTCACTTGTTTGTTTATACTTCGGCATCGTTGAAATTTACTCTCTAGACAACTAACTGTGGAAGATCAATTCTCGAAGACCCCATATGAGATCTCGTGAGGTTGTTGGTGAAATAGAACACGATGAGGGTAAAGAGTGCTTTTTCCAATACTTACTTGTTCAAAGTTCAATCAAAACTTTTTTATCGATAGCATAATGTCATTCGTCCGTAAACTTGGTTTAGCTAAAGAGTAAAAAACTTTCACGCAATACCATCAAAATGGGCTTGGTCCGTGCAACCAGCTTAACCTAGCCCACTACTAAGGAAGGGTTGGGTTAGAATTTTTTGAGCCTATTTAAAATTGAGGCTTGTAATTCCCATCCAAGTTAGCCCGATATCCCATGATACTAGGAGAAATTCAATAATAGCCAGATTTATCACTGGTTGTTAAAAAATAGCCAAGTTTCAAAAGTCATCGAAATTTACCCACTTTAAATCTGAGCGAAAATACTGTTCAAAATCCAGAAAAATACGCCCGCAAATTTTACGGGAGTTCCAGCATAAGTACGCTTGAACTCCCGTAAATTTTACGTGAGTTCCAGGATAACTATGCTGGAACTCCTGCAAATTTTACGGGAGTTCCAGCAAGTACAATTGTCCAGTATAATATACTGGAGTTTGGAGCACTGGTGCTTCAGTCTCCCACAAATTTTACAGGAGTTAGCAAATTATACCGGTCCAACATAATATGCTCGAGTTCGTACACAAATGCACAAAAACTCTTGTATATTATACTAGACAGGTCTATGTTGCAACAAAATAGTGACTATTTCTCATTGACTCGGTAAACATTGGCTATTTTTCATTGACCGGTGTGAAAAATGATTATACCATAATATTTTAACCTTGATACTCGACTGAAGGTGAGTCTATGCCAGCCCATGAGCCATAACTTTTATCAAATTTCTATTTCTATTATATAGAAAAGGGCAGATGGTTGACCAAGGACATATATGTCATTTCATAAATATTTCATGTTTGTATTTTCTAAATATAAAATACACATGGACCCCACATTTCTCTAGCCACAACTCTCTTTTAAATACTCTATGCATGTGTTGATTGGACTATTTGTGTAGTGCAAATGCTCATTTATAATATTTTTCTCATTTTAAAAAATTATTAATTTTGTTTTATTTAAATAGAAGTTTCCATAGAGAAAATAAAATTAATTTTTAACTAATACAACAACAAAAAGAAGTATCATATATTTACAAGATTTTTATATTTACCCAGTTACCCTACTATCTTAAAGCAATTTAAAAATAAAAATTAAATAATTTTCATCTTCCACATTATTTGAAAACGATTTCAAACTAAATATTTTTATATTCAAAAGTAATTTTAAAATATATAGTTTGTTAAACCTCAAAAGTTAATTACATGAACACCAATAAAATAATAATTTTAATAAAATTACAATATTGGGCCCGTATACGGGCCTTTCCTCATCTAGTTCAAATATAAATACTTAATATATAAAACAAAAAGTTATTAAAAAAAGGGCAAAAATTTTAAAAAGCTATTAACTAAAATTCACATTCCTCAACCTGAGATTGCTCATTTGCCCTTCCATATTAACAATTAAGGGATGATATTAGAGTTTAGATTTTTTATATGCATGTAGTATGATTGGTTTTTCTTTACCTAGTTAATAATGAACGAGAATAGTTTTAAGTGGTTAATAATGATTCTTTTTTCAAAAGAAAATATTCCCATGATCAATTTGAATTATTTTATTATATTTTAAATAATTAAATTGCGCTCTAGTACAGGAGATGGTTAAATTTAATACTTAGAAAAAATTTAACAACACTAGCAAATTTCATAAATTTTAAAATTTTTATGGACTATGATAATAGAATTAGCAAAAAATCTTAAACCCAATTAAAAGAGTATTAAAAAAAATTCATGTAACATGAAAAGAGCTAGAAATATAGAGAATTTATATTTTAATTACGAGATTCCTTATCAAAATACGGTTCTAATAAAACAAATATTGTTCTGACATTAGGCAATTATGTCACGAAGAAATCCTTATAGATTTGAAGAAAAAAATAGAAAAAAAAAAGATCGACCCATAGCTGGGTTGGGCTAGGTCGTTTAAGGCTCATTCAAATAGTGGGCCGACCTGTTCTAGCCCACTAAATTCAAAGACATGTGAGGTTTGGGCTGACCCATTTTAACGGCTCTATTTTTACTTTCATCTCTTTACAAATAATTATTTGTAGTTATAATTTAAGTGACCTGATAAAAACTTTACAGCATTAATATATAAAAGCTAAACTCTTATGGTAAATAAGGATATTTTTCGGACCCGACTAATAAGCAGAACATGAAATAGAACATATAAAAAAAATGTACTAGCTACAAAAATGCTACTAGAATTAGATAAGTAATTGGTGGTTGAAATATTTTAAAGAGTTGCAAGAGAAGTGTGAAGTAGCGATGGTCAATAATACAAATTCTGACTTATGTGTGTCATGGTTTAGCAAAAGTTTTGTTTAGACTTGTTAGAACTTAGAATTATCTAGATAGAGGCGCTCCTCCTACTCACTAAAACTCCAATTTCCACCATGTCTACCATTCCCAATGCCAATACCATTCCACCAAAATCACCAGACAGCTCAATACCTTCTGAACCTACACCTCCACTTTCCATCAAAATCTCCTTTAGAGACAAACTTTTAGCATCTGAACAAGAATCATTTATTTCCTTGGTCCCACCTATCTTTTACTCCTCCCCAATGGACTTAGAATACCAAGAGTCTCCGTCCCCACAATATTCAAAAAACAGTCCTTATATAAACCACGTCAAACTATCCTCCATAGACCTTCGTAGGATCTACCAACCATGGCGCTTCTCGGTTATAATAAAACTACAGGAAAGCGGATTTTCCACCGGCATCTCCGCTGGAAAATCACAAAGATATGGAATCCCAATGAAAGTTTTTCCCTTATTAATCTTGTAGCCGACTACTTCATTGTCAAGTTTTCTAAGGAAGAAAACATGACTAAATCTCTTCACAATGGCCCTTGGTTCATCTTTGATCATTTTTATCCGTTCAATGTTGGGAACCCAATTTTGTGGCCTCAGAAGCAAAACAACTTTACACAGCCATCTGGGTAAGGTTGCCACAATTACCAACGGAGTTTTATAATAGTTTGGCACTTCAAAAGATAGGAAATCCGACATACAGATTATTAAAAGTTGATGCCTACACCTCTACTGCTTTACGAGGAAGATACGCACATTTGTGTGTGAAGCTACCACTTGTCCGTCCAGTCCAGCCCTTCCTTTTCATAGAAAATCACAAATAATTAATTTTCTACGAATGGGAGAATCTACTCTACAAATCTTGTGCCATTCTAGGTCACCCTACAGGACAATGTCAACACAAATTAATTAATCATCAAGACAACTCTACAGTTTCAACCAATTTGGAGGGAACTACTGCTACGACTGCTCCATCTAAAACAATTATAATGGACGAGGAAGGGCACATTGTCAACTTCAAGAATAAAAGAAAGGGTTAATCTCTTAAAAAAGACAACTTTATCCCAACAACTAAGAAAGCAAAAGCAAATACAGGTATAACTGTCTGTATTTTTTATGTCAATTCAAGTAAGTATCTTAACACCCAAGTTCTTAAACATAAGTCCAAGGAATTAATATCTATAAATACACCCAAAAAAAATTAACTCTCTAAATCAATCCAATGAAAAATCTACTAATTTTTCTGGCCTATTGAGGGAAAACCAATTTTCTCTTCTAAATGATTAGCACATGACTTTCGAGAATACGTCCCCCTTAATGCCAATGTTAAGAAAACTAACAATGTTAATAATCTATCTTATGTGACTAATTCCCATGTGGATTCCCTCCTTTTAACAACTCAAATGGCATGCACTCTATCAATTATCACCTCTACCCTAATGATCCCCCTAATAACCCTATGGATATCACTAAGCCGCAGGATCCATATCCATTTATCTTCCTAAACCTTCCTATTACTAACAATAACAAAATGTCTTATACTAACCAAACCCTTTTTCATGAATCCAATAGGCCACCACACTTGTCCAACCAAGACGCCCAAACCTCACAAATGGCCAATACTTATCAACACGTGCCATCATGCAAATCTGAAGAAATCTCTAATATAAAACCTACGCTATCCCACTCCACAAAAATGCAAGTAGATACCTCAATCATCACCCTAACTCCAACCCCTATACTAACCTCTAAAACCCCTCTCACTGCCCAAGGCTCCACTGTTATTAAACCTTACTCCAACTTAAATGATGCTAAGGATCCTCCTCACCTTGAGATGTAGGTCTCGTCTGATACAAATACTCAGACACCAAAGAGCCCAAGTAATGGCAAATTTCCCACCATTCCCTCCTCAAGTGTCCAACTCTCCAACCTACTAAGTTCAAACTCTACCACCTTAAAATCACCAACCCCTTTCATGGCTAAACTAGGCCTGCTTGGTCATGCTGTCACTTTCAACATGATCATAGAAGTCCAGGAGACAATGATAGTCCTTCAGAACTTCAACTACTTAGCTCAACTAGTTTCGGAGGGCATGCAACATGCGATGAACAACTACTTATACCATGTTGGGATTAACAATGTCCTCAACCCTCTAGCTCCAAACATGAACGTCGATCTGATCAATACCATAAGAGCCCAGTGGAGCCTTCCACACCACTTTGATCCCATTTCTCTACAAAACAAGTCCATGGACATGCCCTTCTTTCCCCTAGAGGAGATAGCCATCCTCAATCCTACGTTAATGACTTGGGACTCGCAGAACACTCGAGTCCCAAACAATGCTCCACCCCCTCAGATGCAACCACAACACCGACCCATGCCTCATCATCCACCATCAATGGTATAACAACCACCAGTCCACTCCCCCCACCTTTAGTGCCAGAATAAGGCCCAAAAGAACTAATGATAGAAAAACAAGAAGATGTTGTCAACCTGATATCAGAATCGATAGTTGTAATTTTAAACCTAAACGAAGTAAAACTTTTTCTCTTCACGGAGATGCAATAGCAGAAGCAAATTTTCAGCTGTCCACTGACATTCTTCAAATGCTTAATGGACATCCGTCCCCCTCAGGATTAGATTGTAGGGTCCCATGCAATGATCCTTGTTCCATTCCTAAGGAGGAGCCTAGTAAAGGAGAGGTCAGTAGTGGAAAATGAAAATCATCCAACTATGAATATGAACATGAATCGAGCCACTAATTTTATAATCTGAAACATTTGGGGAGGAAACAATGATAACTTTCGAAGAAACGTTAGGGAGTTAGTTGACACCCACAAACCTTGCATGGCCACTCTTCTTGAAACTAAGATGTCTTTTCATCTCCCTCTCCTATATGATTTTGGTTTTACCGAAAAGAGTAAAGTTCCAGCAGATGGTCAGGCAGAAGGTATGGTGGTTTTATGGGATCATACCATCGTCATTGTGCATAGTTTTGTTAGAAGGAATCAAGAAATTCATGCAATGATATAGGTACTCCCCTTACGTAGAATCTGGTTATTTACTTACATTTATGCTAGTGCTAGTAGGTCCTTCCGTAATATTCTTTGGAATAATCCTCAGTCAACTTTTAAAAACTATAAAGACCCTTGGTTAGTAGGAGGCAAATTTAATGATGTTATGTCAGCAAATGAAAATTTTGATGGCAATCCTATAAATCGGAATCATGCTAATTACCTCTAGAATTGTTTAAATAATTGCCAGCTGATAGACCTAGGTTTTAAGGGGTGCAAATACACTTGGTAAAACCATAGTAAAAGTAGTAAAGGTCTTAATATGAAACTCCTTGATAAAAAATTTGCTAATGAAGAATGGCTTAGTTTATTTCCGAAAGTCTCCATAATACACATTCCGAAAACTTACTCATATCATAACCCCCCTCTTAGTTGAACGTATCCCTAAAGATCCTTCCCATCTCTCCAAGCCATTTTGACTAGAAAAAATTTGGTACAGTCACCCTCAATTAAGAGATATTGTTAAAGAAAACTGGAGAAGCAACAATTTATGTAGTGCTACAAATATCTTCACTATTAAAATTCAATCTTGAAAGCCTCACACTTTTGGTGACATTTTAAAAAAAAAAAGGTAAGATAATTTCTAAACTTCAAGAAATCCAACAATCCCCTATTTATTCATATAACACTTTTCTTCAAACCCTAGAGGTCCAACTAAAAGAGAAATACAATATTATCCTCCGAATGGAAGAGGACTATTGGAAACTACAGTCTAGGATTCTTTGGATAAATGAGGGTGATACTAATATAAAATTTTTCTACATATCTGCTACCAATAGAAGAAGAACGAACAAAATAGTCTCTTTTCAAAATAGTGGTGACTGGATTGATGATCAAACCTCAATTTAAAATCACGTTTTCACCTATTTCCAATCATTTTTCACAATTGATCACTCTAAAATAGAATCTATCATCCTTAGAGAGGCTTCTTTGCACAAAAGAAGTTAAGTATGCCCTCTTTTCTTTTAAACCCTTTAAGGCACTCAAGTCGGATGGCTTGCACTCCTTCTTTTATCATAAATATTGGGATATTGTTGGCCCCTCAGTACTCCAATTCTGCCACATTATCTTCCATAAACAAGTTATTCCTAACCTTGTTAATAATACCATGTTATGCTTAATCCCTAAATTTCATGATGCTAATGACATAAAAAAAGTGAGACAAATAGGTTTGTGCAATACAATCTATGAGCTCATTACTATGATCATAGCTAATAGGATCAAACCCTTTCTCCCACACTTGATCAACCCTTTCTAATCCAGTTTTCTAAACAATAGGAGAGTTTGTGATAACGCTATTATTATTCGAGAGCTCCTTCATTACTTTCGTACTATTTTCAATTAATATGATCTTAAAAATTGATCTGGAAAAGACTTTTGACCGCTTAGAATGGTCCTTTATCCATCGTACTCATTGCTACTTCAACTCCCCTCCCCTCCCCCCCGGTCAATAACTTGTCTTATTACGAACTGCATCTCCACTAGCAACATAGCAGTTTTAGTTAATGAGAGTGTCACAATTTTTTTAGCCCTAGTAGGGGAATTAGACAAGGAGACCCTCTATCTCCCTATAATTTCATCCTAAGTCTATAAATGCTCTCTCGTACGATCTCTCATAAAGTTGATACTCTTTATTGGGACCCCGTTAGTATAAAAAATTAAAAGTCCATCCTTATCTCATCTCTTCTTTGCCGATGACCTAACCTTGATTTCAAAGGCAAATGACAAAAGTTGCGCATGTATCTTTAATTGCTTAAAATTATTTTGTTCTTTATTAGGACAAAAATAAACTACAATAAGTCTAAAATTATTTTTTCAAACAACTGCCCTAATGAAAAGGCCAAGCATTACGCCAATCTTATTGGCCTTAAAATATCAAAGAATAACTTGGCTTTCCTATGCTCCATCACCATCCCAAACCAAAGGATTTTTAATTTATTATTGATAACATGCAAACCAAGCTTGCTAGTTGGAAAACTAATTTTTTTAATATTGCGAGTAGAACTACGTTAGCCCAATCTACCCTTAATTTCATCCCTAACCATATTATGTAATATACCTTACTACCCACTAAGATTCATAAACAAATTGATAAAATCCAACGGGATTTTATTTGGGGATCTACTAAAGAACAGAAGAAGTTTCACCTTATTAATTGGAAAATAATCACCACACTTAAGGAATTTGGGGGGCTTGGAATAAGGGCAGCTAAAAATAAAAATCTTGCTATGTTAATGGATCTCTCTTGGCGCCTAATCTCCCAAATCAATTCTCCTTGGGCTAAAACGTTGGCCTGCTCATATTCCTTATGCAATTCCACAGCCTATACCACTTTTGTATGGAAAAGTATCTCAAAGGGCGGTATTACTATAACAAAGGTATTTTTTGAATTCCTAACAAATATTCTAAAATTGACATGTGGAACTCAAGGTGGATTCCATCCATGCCATGCCTTAGAAACTGTATAGAGGGTCCCCTCAATAAAGGTGATCTCTCCATCAAAATAACTGATATTATTGCTAATAACACTTGGAACCTAAATAAAATGTTTTTCAATCTTCCAAACCCCATCCAAAGATAGATTAATACAATTTCTCTCCCTTTAATCCAAAACCACAAAGATATTGCTATATGAAAAAATAGTGAAAGTGATCTTTTCAATACAACTTCTTGCTATACCATCATTAGTGATCTTCAACATAATAGGAAAAACTTCAAATAAATTTGGAAAATAAACTATCCCAACAAGATCAAATACTTCCTATGAAAGGTTTTACACAATAAACTCCCGACAAAATCCTACTTAGCTTATATTGGGATCAATATTAACAAATAATGCACAGCATGTCGAGAGGCATGATAGACTATCGAGCACGTCTTCTTACACTGCCCTTTCGTTCTCACATTTTGGCAAACCTTAGTTAATCACCACATTCCTCAAAACACAAATGAACATTGGTTAGTCGCCATTAAAAACTTAAACCATGGTTTGCCCAGTCTCCCAATACTTGGGTTGATTTCTTTGCCTTTTTCCTATGGGGCATCTGGCTTAACAGAAACAACAACATCCATAATAATATAACCCCTCATTTTAAAAGTCATAATTGTGATCAACCATGCCTTAGAATACAAGTTCTTTGCCGAAAATGAAACTGTCATGCATTCCCTGGAAAAAAAACTGATGTTCAGTGGCATAAGCCTCCGACAAACTGGCACAAACTCAATATTGATGGTGCTTTTAAAAAAGGATCAGCTGCTATGGGAGGAGTCTTCAGAACTAGTTCAGGAGACTGGATCACGGGTTTCAGCCAACAAGTCCATGCTGTGACCATCCTACACTCAGAGCTTCTAGCTCTCCAAACAGGTCTCACAATATCAAAATAGAATGGACTCTATCCACTTGAAGTAGAAACTGATCTACTGAGGTAATATAGGTATTAACAACAAATCCTGATATTTTAAAGATATTATACACTCTTGCAGGTTTTTAATACCCCAGAAGAAGGAGGAGACGGTGATCAGGCATAATTTTCGTCAAGGAAACATGGTGGCACACATGTCTTGAAAATTTATGTGTCCACCAAGAGACACAAAGGGTCTGTAGTGTTATGAACAATATTTAATATTAATATCAGTTTCTATCTTAAGAAAAGATTATTCCCCGAGTCCATTTCTCAGAAGGTCACTCAATTAATGAAAATTATTTATGAAAGTCACTTAACTTTGTTATGAAACCGGAAGTCATCAAATTTTGCACATTGTAACTCAATAGTCATTCAATGCATTTAGGGCATATAAATATAATTTTTCATATTTTTTTTTAACTCAATCATTTAAACAATAAAAAATACTCATTTAAATCGTGACTCAACCCCCTCTTTGACCCGACCCACTTTCTCTTATTTTTGCTACAAGAAACGTAAATTACTTTGTTGGTAATTATCTTGGTTTTCAACATACTGGTTTAAGCAAAGTATTAAATCGGCTTGACTATAAATGGTCTTCTAGTAACATTATCTTTACTATAAGCAATGTACGTTCTTCTTCTAAAACATGGAGGATATTGTATTCTAATTAGTCTTATATTAATATTTCTCAGTTAAAATTTCAAGCATAAATAACTTTTTTCATTTCTTGTTCCTTCTTTTTATTTTCTTCCACTTTAATGCTGCTAATTTTCTTGTTTCACTCTCAAATTTAACTCCTCTTATTTGTTAAGATTAATTTTTATTCTCTATTTAATATTTTTCTTAAACCAATATATACATTCAGTATAATTATATTGAGTACCAATATAAAACACCACAATAAAGTAATATTTACGTTTTATATAACAGAAATAAGAGAAAATAGGTTGGGTCCTCATTTAAATTGATTTTTTGATTTTTTAAATGGTTGGTCCGAAAAGAATTATGAAAAATAATGTTTAATTATGAGAAATTTTTACAAGCTACTATTGTTTAGTGGTTATTAGCTAGTTGTAGCTGTCATTTACTATGTTACTTTCTATAGTTATATCAGATTTTTTAGAGTTTATTCGATGTATTTAAGCTACTGTATTTATGAATACAGTAGCAAAACTCGGCGTGAAACAGGGGATTACATCTTGATAATTATTGTATTCAACTGTATTCATGATAAGTATTTGTGAATACAGTAACGTAAATAGCGCAATTCATGGTCTATTCAGTTGTTTTTAAATGGAAAGTGAATCAATTAACATAATAGACTCCTAATATAACTCAATTATATCACCAATAACATGTATTCGACTTGAATATGCTGAAGATTTTTTCCTGAACGATAAATAGAGCAAAATAGAGCATCACCGAGTTTCTAATCCTTCCTTTTTTCTGTTGATATCGTTCGTGGTGTCTCTGTTTTCAACCAATAAAATTTGAGATTCATCTATAGTGCAAAAATATATGAATACATACTGCAAATACATTTGAATACATATATACATCTTAATAAAAAATTATATTAATTAAAAAAACATATAAATACATTCATGAAATACAGCGAGATAGTGAATACAATAAAATACATGGAATACAGTGAGATACATTGAAATGCAATTAAAAAAAAAGATAATGAATACAATAAAATACATGGAAATATAGTGGGATAGATTGAAATATATTAACACAATCTTCAAGTTGCTCAGCCCCAAACTCGGTCGTCTTTGTTCAAGAATAACCCTAATGTCGTCTCGTCGAGAGGGCCGCGATTCTGACTCGAAGCGCCACTGTTTCTATTTCGATCAAGAATCCAGTCCTGTTTCGATTTGTATTTGGGAGCAGCAGATTGCCATGAAGTACAAACACCACCAAAAGCAAAGAAATCTTTCATCACTTTAACACGCTTTGTAATCGTTGTGATGAGTTCGTGCAGCAATTCTGCCCAGTTCGCCATAACAGAAGTGGATGGAAGAGGAAGTAAGATGTAAGGCGTCTTATAGAGCAAAAATAGCAACAAGAGGATTGTAATGCTTCTAGGACTGTAAGGATTACAAGACAAAACAATTCAAGGGGATTTATTTAGAAGCGAAATCTATCAACTTTAACAGTTACCACAACATTGGAGAGGAAAAATTTAAAATTTTTGCGAGACAATGGAGATGAATCGGTGGAGAATCGTGGTTGTATTCAGGGAGAAAGACTGGAGTTGAGAGAGAGAGATAGACTGGAGAAAAATCTGAAATAATAAGAGAGAAAAATAATACAAAGTATATTTTATGGCTTAAGGGTAGGGGATGACCATAAATAGATATTTGGCTATAAAAATCAAAAGGTAGCTATGGAATTTTTTTTAAAGGGTATCTATATAAAATAAATAAGGTATTAACCTTTGTTATATGATGTCAAAGTTCTTTTAATAATGCCCTAAAAGTGCTAAGTGACTTTTGAATTATAATGTGCAAAGTATAATGACTTTACAATTATAAAACAAAGTAAAATGACTTTCATAGATAATTTCTATTATTTCAGTGACCATATGAGAAATGGACTCATTCTTCCCCCTCTTTCTACCACCCAGTTCAGTGCAAAGTATACGTTCACTTCACTTGGGTGAAAAGTATATTTTATTTGTCTCAATTTATATATCGTACATTTTTTAAGTTGTTCCAAAAAAAATATCAAACTCCTTCATTTAAAAAAGAGTTAATACCTTAAAACTTTCTTAACTATCACATTTTTGTCAGTCTCATGCTTAAATTACTTGATATCCTCAAAAATCTCCTAAACTATATTCTCCTTCATATTAAAATACCCTCGTTCACGCTCCAAATGATTAAAAACATTTTCCATGTGGCAATCCACGTGTGGGGTTAACTTAATCTAAAAATTGACTTAATTAGTTATTTTAAATAATAATCAAGTATTATTAGAGGGATAAATATTCACCCAATTAGAAACAAAAAAAGAAGGGTAGGGTAAAATTATTTCTGTCAATTCTCCTTTTCTCTCCTCTCTTCCGATGATAAATACTACATCTCTTAGTACGATTTCTCCGTCAAGCTTCGTTGTAACCTTGAATTCCTCCCATTAACCCTCGATTGCTCAGTCTTATTTTGTTTTTGTTCAAGATTGGGGATTAAAAAATAGGGTTTGCTGAAAAATTTAGGATTTATTGGAGTTCTAACTAAGTGAGATTATTGGTAAAACTTCGAGTTGATTTGAAGAAGATAGCTATGCACATGTATTACTTCTTTAAAAACTAACTTCTTTGTTGCAAAATTATTGTATAAATTTGTTGGGTAACTTCAAGTCAATTTTACCAAAAAATTAGATTATTTTTGTAAGTTGTTGAATGAGTGTTTCTTCTTTCAAATAAATTCGGGTAATAAATGAAAGAAGAATAAAATGAGAAAGATAAAAAATAGATCCAGTAATAACAAGAGAAGGAGAATTTTAGATGGCACCAGATAAAAAAAATGAAGAGAAAAAATGAGTGAAATGGTGAAAAAAGAGAGGAAGAAAGTGAATGAATGAGGAAGAAAGGTTTAATTAGCCGTTACATGCTGTCAGTGTGGACTTTTGATAGATTTTTCAATCATCAGGCGCGCAATAGCAAGTTATTACACTCGGTTTGCCAGAAATATAACGAGAATGTTTCAATATGAAGGAAAATATAGTTTTAGAAGGGTTTTGGGACACCAGATAGTTTAAGCAGAAAAAACTAATAAAAACGTAATAGTTTAGGGGAGGTTTTTAGAGTATTAACTCTTTAAAAAATTATTGAACTTTAATCTTTTTTATTTTACCCTTAATAAAATAATTTACAATCAAACAAATGTTTCCAACTTGTTTTAAACCTAAAATAGTATTTCTTTCTTTTTTATAACTATATGCTGATTCAAACACCTATCATATAAATTGAGACCGAACTCTGAAATTCTCTGTTCCGATAATGAAGTAACCAAAAACAAGCATAAAATTTTCGAATGAAAATGGATGCATTATATATTGGGACTTCAACATTGGGAGGGCCCAACACAATTGAACAAGATATCCTCTGTCCAAAAATTTGCAAAAGTCATTGTGCAGTAGAAAGAAAACAAGAAAAATATTCTCCATTGCACATATTTCTCTATTTTACAAAATGACATACCAAGTCAACCCGAATTTTCACTGGTCGTAGTAACACTAAACAAGATCCAGTGACCGGTTGACTATGAAGAGTCATTTGTTTTTATAGGAGATTTACAAATTTTCTTATATCTACATTTAAAATGTTTTTTTTTTAATCTTGTTTTCTTCTTTGGGAAAAGAGAGGGCTTAATACAAAAAAAAATGTGGAAGAAAATCTAGTAGTCTATAATGGGTTCTCCAATGGTGAGATTACGCTCCAATGTCCATGGTAAGTTGAAGATCTTGGCTGTAATGAACTTGAAGATCTTATTCACATTTATATTGTATGTTGAACTTGAGAAGAATAAGGTTGCATTTAGTGCCTTAGCATATGTTCTTGCCTGTTCAAAGAATCAATGGAACACCAATGAGTGCAAAAGGAGTTAAGCTTAATCGCATTTAGGTGTAAAAAATCACTACAATATCACTATTAAGTTAATTACAAATAAATTTCTATGAAAAGTATCAATCAGTAACCTGATAAAAATGATAACTAATATGTTCAAAATTGATCATTGTCTGAAAATCTTTAATATTATCAATCAGTGCATATTATATTGATCAGTATCCACGATAGGAAGGTATGAAGGTCGAGGATTAGAGTTATAGGTTGACAGACAGTAGTTTTTCTCCTATTCTTACCAGTAGTGCTAGTACTATTTTTGTTATTTCTTATTCATGGTTCTTTATTATTACATGTTGTAGCATTAACGCCCGTTACGCTTTTACATTATTATAACTATTCTTTGCTACTAATTGGCGGCTTTATCTCCATTATTCCTTGAGCCGAAGGTCTTCACAAAAGGTAGAAAATAAAGAACCAAATCTTGAGACTAGGGTGCCCACTCTCCAGAAAAAAGAAAAGGTGGCTCATGTCGGTGAGAGAAGCAATAAAAGAAAAGTCTAATTCCTGATCCAAAATCAGTTTTTTTAATGAAGTTAGAAGGAAGTTCTAATACTGCTCCGGAAGAAAGGCAGTAGGTGGGCTTAGATAGGAAATATAGGAATTTTGTCTCTATATATGCGATTCGTCGTAAAAGAATAGTAGACATACTTTCATAGTAGTCTTGTCCACAAGCAAACCAATGTTCGGCGAAAAAATCATCCATGGGAATATGCTTTATTGAGATTTCAAAACTAGATGCATACGTGAACACGTCCATCCCTCTTGGGTATGGGCACAATGTTCAAAATTCAATCAGAATAATTTACTGCCTTAATGAAATCAGTATAATAGTAACAAGACAGCAGAAGAAAGGATGACGTAGACGGTAACAGCCTTTCTATCTCTATAAGATTGGGTTAAAGTTTGCGTATACACTACCCTCTCCACACCCCATTTATAATATTAAAATAGATTTGTTATTGTTGTAGTACATATCATATCTTAAATGTATATCAAAATTCCTAAGACTTGTTAGCAAATGAACTTTATTTTTTCTTAAGCAGTACTGTAGAATTCAATGCATTTCATCCTTGCTTGGTGTCACACAGAAAGAGAATTATACCTGTAAAGCGATTGTCCATTGGACATCTAATGGTAATTGGGCAAAATCATCAAACTTTGTTCCTATTAGAACTGGAATTGCCGTCTGGAAACAAAAACAAAAACCAAATAGAAAATCACATTAACATATATATACCCTTTAACATTTCATTTAGAAAGAACAAATCACAGGAAACACAAATCAAGAAAATAAAAAAGGAACTTTTCGATCTTCTTAATTACCTGGTTCCATTTCCGTGCTTGTTGATACCAGCTAATGACACTGTTATTAACCAAAATAATTATATTAGAGACTAATTAATCACAGGTAATGATCCTCTAATTACTTTCATGTTCTTAAAAAGGAATAGAATATACTCATACCTATTTAACGTACACCGACTTGTGAGATCAAACATAAACAACATTGCTACTGAGTCTTTACAAGCTACTGGAATATGATTAACGTCACCTGCATTATAATTATCGTCAAGATTAATTTAGAAAATTTCTCCTTGAATAATTAATACATTAATTGTTATATGTTTTGAATGATTTTGCTTAAGATAAAATAAAGAAAAGTAGGAATTGGATGTATATACCTTCGACTTCCCAAATGTTATAGGAGATCCTAGCACCTCTAACACACAAAGTTTTGTCCATATGGTTTAACCCTGTTATTGAAAAACCTTCTTCCCCTTTCTCCTTCCCTACATACTTCGTCTGAATTAAATAAACACAAAAAACCATAATTAGATATGGCCGTAACGAGTTTCAAGCTAAGGAGATCCAATATATAAACTCCAATTGTAAGAGTACACACGGATACAGAATACTACAAAAATTGTCCTAAAATATGTAGATGAATTAAGATGTGGTGAAATAAGGGATTTATGTAAGGGGAATCAAATGGTTGATATGTAATTCAAAAAATTATTTTTCTCCTATTCGTTGCGGTATAATTTTCCGGCGAAGGAAATTCTTTAAATTAAACCTATTGCCTTCTTTTACTTCCGCCCCTAGTGCATGTATTACATTAAAATCTCATATCTGCCTCTGCATACAGATAATATTGCATGGAAAGATAATTCTAGTATTAATGACTAACCAAAAAACTAGTCTTTCCAATTTGATAATCACCCAATAGGCTGATCTTCAAGGCAACTAAATCCTCCATGGAATCTGTTGAGTTATTGGTGCAACATGGCGAGGCGAAACTACCAGAAAAACTGTTGTTTGAGGTGGCGACACCGACCGTAGAAGACGACATTATATGGCGCCGGTGGTGGTGGTGGTAGTTGGTGGTGATGGAGGTGATTCTTAAGGGTAGGATTTGTGTGTTGTGATAATTCTTGGAAGCTAACTGGTTTTTTGGACGAGTAACGGTGACCGATACCGTGGAGAGAAAGTATGTTTTTGGTTTGTTTATATATTCAAAAAGATTAGTGTTGAATCCGTGGCTAATTCTTGGGAATGAGTGAATCTCTCCAAGTTAGTGTTGATTTCTCACGATTGAGAAATTCTTGGGAAATGAATGAATATGTGAGTGTTTGTTGGGTTTGTTTTAGACTTTACTACTAAGGAAGGTAGATTGCAAAACCTTCTAGATATTTGATATCGTTCTACAACTAATATATCTTGGGACAAGTCACACCAAACATTTCTGTAATATGATTCAATTATAAATAAACTTAATATATTTTAAAATCAATTATGTAAACCCTTGTATTTGGAAAATTTCGTACAAATAATAAGGATGAAACATTGAGGTAATTTCATTAGCTAAATATTGGTGGATGTGCGGTAGGTGAGCAAACTGCTAGGTATTTTGATATTAGACAGTTCAACAGATGTAGGTTCTCCACCAAATATTTTCTATTTAAGCAACCGAAAAATAAATAAATAAAATAAAATTACAACATTTGTATGACATTGATTCGGACACATCAGTATGCAATTGTTATAAAAAAAAAATTGGCATATTCATAGGTGGTCTATACTAATTTTAAACATGATATTGCTTTTAATCATGTTCACTTGCATGCAAACATGTAATGAGTCATACTTTTGACTTTCCCGTTGGGATCATAGGATGATCAAGAACTTACAATTGAAATCACGATATTATGAGTTTAGACTTTTTTAGTGTTTCTTAACCAATGTAATCCGACTAACTTTGATTTTCTTATGTTAACTGTGTAGATGAAAATATCATATTTTGATTATTATAATCTTCTTTTTTTCCTGGTTTGATGATGTTGTTGTTATTCCTATGATTTTGTTGATGGCCTTTCGGAAACAGCCTTTCTACTTTTCGCGTAGGCCGATTGCATAATGAATATATAGCATTTCCCTTTGTACTGGTTAGAACTTAAAAGAGCATAGCGCAATGTGTGTTATTATTCAGAAGAGAGACCACCAAAGGATGTGGTGCACTAGATAAGACTGCTTCCCTTAACCAGAGATCTCGGGTTCGAGCCCTAGGTATGAAAAAATACTTGGTAGCGAACGCTTCCCTCGAGTCCTATGCGGCCCGAATCCAAATATAGTCAGGCTCCAATGCAAATACCGGACTTCGAACGAGAAACAAAAAAAATGATGATGATAATAATAATAATAACGATGGTTTGTAAATAGATCCTGCATCGAAAATAAAAAATAGTAAAACTCGACATTGCCCCTAGCGATCTTAGACAATACCCATCGAACTAGTCCACTACCTCCTAGCCCCGTAATACGCGACTTCCATAACTTCCTATCAAGTGCCATGTCCTCGGAAATCTGAAGTCTCGCCATATCATGTCTGATCACCTCTCCCCAATACTTCTTAGGCCACCCTCTGCCTCTTCACGTGCCTTCCACAACCAACCGCTCTGACCTCCTTATGGGACAATGAAACTATATAAATCCCATAGGTCAATCTTTCAACGCCTATTGTTTTTGCAAATCTAAGTTCAAGTGAACAAAGATGACCACATCATTCTCTTTCCACAAATAAGGTGACACAAGGAAAAAGAGAAATGGAAGATTATTGATCAAACTTTAAATACTAATGTCCCTCTATAACGTACATTTATACATAATCTATCCATGTTTTTCCATCTATGTTTTTTTTTTCCAACTAAATAGCATACAAAGACATTTTTATTCTAATCTACCACCTAGCCTTTTGCATGACTAGAAAACAAGGAATTGTATGTCATATACATATGAGGGCAGATGCATTGAACAAAAGAACAAATCAAGCAGGAGAGCTCGGTTGCACATCCGAGCTGTGACTTATCTGTTTCTTGTTGTCACTGTTCTTACGCTTGAGTATTTCTTTAAGCTCGGTTTCTCTTTTATCAAAAACTTCAATCAAGTCCTTGAAGCTACGTGTGCGGAGGGAACGCCTACTTGACCTTGCAGATTCAGGTTCACTGATCTCCGGTTCCTCTGTCTCGGGGTCATACCTGAGGAATTGACAGTAAACCCTGCAGAAAAACACTATAAGTGCAATGGCACAAGCAACACCACATATCAAATACATGCCCCAGAAGCTCTTGAGAGAAAGTCGAGAATCATCGACTTGGTTGTTTTGTGAAGAGCATCCATTTTTAGATAGCCATTTGTCATGGATCCTTTGTAGTTCACCATTTTCTGACAGTTGAAGGATCGCCGTTGACAAATCAACAGCCAGAGGAGAGTCCCTTTGAAATGCCTGACCAAGGAAAGTTAAATATCAGCCTTTAAGTAGATCGGATTGCTCGTGCACCATTCCTCGCATAGTATTACCGGTAGATATAATATGTTGTAGTTTCTGTTTGTTTCTTTTTTCATTTGAAGATATATTACAGTTTTGTGGCGAATTGTCAGCTCTACTCGTTATGGAAAAGCTAAGGAATTACTTACGAAGCCCCATCCGCTTTTTGTGAACTCCTGCCCCACAGTCCTGAATATGCATTTGTTATTGGACAAAAACAGCTCAACATAAGGGAGCTCGTCAACTATGGCAGCAACACCACCACCTTGTGGACCTTTCTGGAGGAAACTGACATATTCATCCTCGCTTTTTATTATTCGGAGCCGCGACTCTGAAACACGTAGCTCTTCGATGAGATAATTGTATGCAAATGACCCATCCTGGACTCCTATAGGATCAGATCTTGAGATTAAACTGTCAATTCCTTCAATTCCCGACGAGAGCTGCTGTACTGTAAGGATAGATGTCAAGCTAGCTGTATAGCTCGAATTGATAATTAAAACCACAAAGAGCCAGAATATCAGCACTAAGCGTCCCAAGGTGCTCAATGTGTTCTCTCCTGTATTCATTCACAACAGAGTGTCAGCCATGAAAGGAAGTAACTATCATAATAGCAACTTGCTAGAAAAGCTCAAGGAGGATCTACTTACTGTGTGCGAAAAACATGGTTGAGAAACTAAACCTGAAAGAGAAAATGGATCTTAGTAGCAGTGTTAATATATACATACGGACTTGTATTTCATAGTAGAGGAAATACAACGCAACTAGTTTTCACGCACGTTGATGCTTTTATAATTAACTTCATACTAGAATATCCAAAAAAGATAAACTTTTAACTGAAACAGCATACTGATATTCGTTTAAGGAGAGCTTTTAGCAGAAAGAAGTGCTAACCAGAAGACTGTAACGAGTTGTTGCCTTGGTGGACCACGGAATTCAGGATTCAACCGATGCTCAAGAATCCAAACAACAAAGCCAACAAAGAGGAAGAATGCCCCAGTTACACACCACATTTGAAATGTAAATGGCCTAAGGAAAGCCCATGGACTGGATTTTATCTCTTTGACAGGAATAACCACGACAAGCCCAGATTCCATGTAAGGTTGTGTGAAGTCCACAATCCTTGTCCGATTTGTCGTAATTGAAATATCCCCAACAACTGCATCATATTTCTAACAAGCAAAGTGAATCCTGATAAGTGCTCTAGAAAAGTTCTCAATGACTTTGTATTATGTCATACTATAGTGTAGGACAGAACCATTCTTACTTGAAGAAGGAGAGAGGATATTACATTGGTAATGAATGCAGAAACAAGTAAATTTTCTAGGACAAGTCTCTGAGTCCATATTTAAGAAGTTTATTGAATGAGTTTACTCAATAATTGAATGTACCATATTCACCATGCGCCTGAACAACCAATTCAGTTCAATAACTTGTTTCTTGATCTTACTGTGTTATATCATGTTAGCAACATTTACAAACACATTAATTAATATCAGACTGTACCAAACATTTATATTATTCATAACTAACTCTTTGAAAATTCATATTAGTATAAAATCCACTTCTTGCCCTCTTGGTCATGCATATTCACTTACCCTCTCTCCAAACCTATGATCCTTTTAATAGGCACGTTTACCGTCTATATCACATTTCATGTATGTGAAATAGCAACCATTTTAGTTTCAAAATTAGCTAGTGATTCCATCGCAGCAAATTTTGATACATAGATATTGAATCTGAGTAGATACAGTCAGACTGGCAAGATAATTTGTGACATAAATAGTAGACTGCAAATTCAAGTACTCACATTTTGTGCAACATCATACACTATGTTGTTGAATGAGGGGTTTCTTTTTCCATCTCCATATAAAATGTAGACATGAGGGACAGGGTAAGCCAACAAGTCTATTGCAGCCTCAAACACATCAATGCAATATCCTTTCACTCCAGAAGGTCCTTTGTCTTTATTCACAAACTCTTCAAAAGTAACACGGAAAGGAACGGCAATACGCAGGGGTTTCCCATTATTGGGGAACACCCATCCTCGAGGTAGTTTTATAGTTTCTCCTGGCCATATAGCATTATATAGATGTTGGTTACTTGTTGAGGTATTTGCAGGCATTGTGTATAAAACCTCTGGCGTTATAACAGAGAGACCAGAATAGTTTGACCAGTAACCTATCGTGCGTAATCCAGTGCCACCTATATTAAGAACATCATATGCTGAATGAATCAAATTCTTCTGAGAATCAAACTGAATCTGACCAGTTAGACCAGTGAAGTTCAGGCCAGTAAGTATCTCAAGTAACTTGTGCCCTTGGTCGAAAACTCGGAGGGACGACAAATTCAGTGTACTTCCATTAGTGCCAAGCAAACTGGGGTCATCAGAAAAGGTGACATTTCCGCCATCATTGAAGAAAAGGTCAAGAGCACGGGCAACCAACCAAACTGTATCATAAGCATAGAGTGCATAAGAATTAAAATTTGAAGTCTTTACACCCTTAAAAGTTTTCCATCTAGATGCAAATGTCTTTTTCTGATTAGAATTCGGAGTGTGATGGCGAAGCGCCACAACTCCCTGTATTAGGTGTTGCGGAAGCCAAATGTATATAGTGTGAATAAGTCACAACTACTATACCAAAAATTATGGCAGCCACCAAATAATAAATAAGACAATAAAACAACAATATAAAGAACACCAGAATTTACGAGGTTCGGCTAATTTTGCCTACTCCTCGGACACAACCAATATTTTATTCCACTCCAAAATACAAGTGAAATAATACTAAAGAGAGAAGATACAAATGCCTTAAAGAGATAAGAAGGCAAATGAGAGGTGTGTTTAAATCCTAAACATTAGGCCTTCTTTTATAGGGGGAAAATCCCCCCAACTTATGTCTCCCACCGATGTGGGACTTTGCCATATTCAACAAATCTCCACCTTGGCAAAGATTCCACATCTTCAATTTTCTCTCTATAACAAATTTTGGTTGTGTCTTCATCTTCAATCGTCAGTGTTCAACAATGTTGATCAAATCCAAACAATGTTGAAACTTGATCGCAGTCACCACTTTTGTCAGCATATCAGCAGGATTCTCCGTAGTATGAATTTTCTTCACCGTAACTCCACCTTCTTCTATGATTTCTCGTACGAAATGATACCGAACATCAATGTGCTTCGTCCTTGCATGATAAACTTGGTTCTTCGCTAATTGAATAGCACTTTGACTATCACAAAAAATTGTGATACCTTTTTGTTCAACACGAAGCTCCTTTAGCAATCCTTGAAGCCAAATTGCCTCCTTCACAGCCTCTGTAATAGCCATGTACTCTGCCTCTGTTGTAGACAAAGCAACTGTTGATTGCAAAGTAGACTTCCAACTAACTGGTGCCTTTGCAAAAGTAAATACATAACCAGTAGTTGATCTTCGTTTGTCCAGATCACCCGCAAAATCTGAGTCACAATATCCAACTACAGACTGATTGCCTTCCTGCTCAAAAACTAACCCGACATCTACAGTATTATGAATATACCGTAGAATCCACTTCACAGCTTGCCAATGCTCCTTTCCCGAATTATGCATATATCTGCTAATAACTCCAACAGCTTGTGAAATGTCAGGTCTCGTACGGACCATTGCATACATCAAGCTACCAACAGCATTTGCGTATGGTACCTTTGACATATACTCTTGTTCAGCTTCATCCAATGGCGACATAGTAGTACTTAGCTTAAAATGGGAGCAAGTGGAGTACTAACCGGCTTAGTTTTGTCATCTATGCCAAAATGTTGTAGTACTATCTTCAAGTATTCTTTCTCAGATAAATAAAGTTTCTTTGAACGTCTATCTCTTATTATCTCCATGCCAAGAATTTTCTTCGCCTCACCCAGATCCTTCATCTCGAACTCCTTCTTCAGTTGAATCTTCAACTTATCAATTTCTTCCGAATTCTTGGAAGCTATCAACATATCATCAACATATAGGAGAAGATATATAAAGGAACCATTTTTAAGCTTGCGCAAATACACACAATGATCGTATTTGCTTCTCTTGTACCATTGCTGCAACATAAACTTGTCAAATCGCTTGTACCATTGTCTAGAAGATTGTTTCAATCCGTACAATAATTTTTCAAGTTTGCACACCATGTTTTCCTTTCCAGCAACTTTGAATCCTTATGGCTGAGTCATGTAGATTTCCTCCTCCAAGTTTCCATGTAAAAACGCAGTTTTTACATCCATCTGAACTAGTTCCAAATCCAACTGTGCTACCAAAGCCAACATAATTCGAATGGAGGAATGTTTTACAACTGGAGAAAATACTTCATTGTAATCAATTCCCTCCTTTTGAGCATATCCTTTGGCCACCAATCTTGCTTTGTAGCGAACATCTACTTGGTTAGGAAACCCTTCCTTCTTTGCAAATACCCATTTGCACCCAATTGCTTTCTTTCCCTTCGGGAGATTGGCCAATCTCCATGTATGATTCTGATGAAGGGACTGTAATTCATCATTCATGGCAATCCTCCACTTATCTTCTTCTGAACTTTGGACTGCATCTTTATAAGTGGTGGGAACATCATCAGCTGCAATTGCGATTGCACAAGCAACTGTCTCTATGAGACGAACAGGTTTCGTTACTTTCCTTTTTGGCCTGCTGGTTGCTATTGATTCAAGTTGTTGTTGAGGTTCCTGAGTTGGAATCTCCTCTACTGGCTCTCCTCCCAGAGGATAATCTTCATTTGTTTCCTCCTCTGCTTCTTGTGTAGGAAAAATAAATTTTCCCTCAAACTCCACCTGCTTAGAAGCACCATCATCTTGTTTGGTATCTTCATTTGTTACCTTGTTTACCATAGAAGATTCATCGAAGGTAACATCCCTGCTGAATATTACTTTCTTTGTCATAGGACACCGTAAGCGATGTCCTTTGACTCTAGAAGTAATCCCCATAAAAATAGCCTTCTTTGCCCTTGGATCCAATTTTGACTCCGTCACATGATAATATGCAGTTGAGCCAAATACGTGTAAAGAGTTATAATCTACAGCAGGCTTTCCATACCATTTTTCAAATGGTGTCTTGCCATAAATAGCAGCAGATGGTAAGCGATTAATGAGGTGGCATGCATATGTAATTGCCTCGGCCCAAAATTCTTTGCCCAAGCCAGCATTGGACAACATACACCGTACCTTCTCCAGCAAGGTCCGGTTCATGCGTTCTGCCACTCCATTCTGTTGTGGTGTATGTCTCACAGTGAAGTGTCGGACGATGCCATCATTTTCACAGACCTTATTGAAATGATCATTTTTGTATTCACCTCCGTTGTCTGTGCGAATACACTTGATCCTTCTGCCCGTTTGATTCTCCACCATCGTCTTCCATTTGAGAAAAATTCCCAGCACTTCATCTTTGCTCTTCATTGCATACACCCATACTCTTCGGGAAAAATCATCAACAAAGGTCACAAAATAGTGCTTCCCACCCAATGAAGGTGTTTTGGAAGGACCCCAAACGTCAGAGTGTACATAATCCAAAATGCCTTTAGTATTATGGATTGCTGTACCAAATTTAACCCTTGTTTGTTTCCCTTTGACACAATGCTCGCAAAACTCCAAATTGCAAGCCTTTAACCCTTTCAACAATCCTTGATCTGATAGAGTTTTCAAGGATTTTCCTCCAGCATGTCCCAAGCGCATGTGCCATAGCCTGGTTGCTTCTGCATCTTTGTTGTCACTGGATGTTACTGTCGCTGTCCCAATAACCGTACTACCGAGATAACGGTACATGTTATTGTTCTTCCGATTGGCCTTCATTACCACTAGTGCACCGGAACAAACTCTCATCACTCCATTTTCTGCAATAATTTTGAACCTTTTTGATTCCAGGGCTCCCACAGAGATGAGATTTTTCTTCAAACCCGGTACATATCGAACATCTGTTAATGTTCTGATCATTCCGTCATGGTTCCTCAATCGTATTGAACCAATTCCATATGAGGTAAGAGGGCTGTTATCCGCTGTTTGGACGACTCCATATTCTCCTTCTTGAAAGTCCACAAACCAATCCCTGTTGGGACACATATGATAGCTACAAGCCGAGTCCATCAACCATATGTCTGATGACGTTGACGGCTCAGTTGTAACTAATGAGAAATCTCAATCATCACAATCAGCTACATTTGAATCCATAATGGCCTTTCCATTGTTATGTTTGGCCTTATTATTCAACTTCGGACGGTCTTTCTTCCAGTGCCCCTTTTCTCGACAAAAGGCACATTCATCTTTGCTGGGTTTAGATCTTGACATAGATCTTCCTTTCCTTGTCCTCGTTTGATTTTGAGGACGACCCCTCACGAACAGTGCTTCTCCTTCTATGCATATCGCATTTACTTAAATTAATTGCATATTTATGTTACTGCAATTATAAGCATTAAATTGACTCAAACATATTAACCAATATCTTTCATTTTGTCTATTTTATCTATCATTTAATCTAGATTTATTATCTTTAACTAAAATTTATTCATCTTCTCATCATTGATTGATTTAATTAACAAGTTTAATACTTTTTCAGTCAAACATATAGGAGGAAGTATACAATTTATTTTGGTGTATTGGCCGTGTGATAAATTATTACATGTACTGAATTGTTATAGTTGACATATAATAGTTCGTAATAAATAAGTGGTCCTCCCCAAAATATCTTCATTTCAATTTGACGAATAAAATCGAACGTGACAATTTTTAATTAAAGG